>PVKB01001100.1:0-110699 GCA_004027205.1 Ctenodactylus gundi
TATATATATATATATATATATATATATATATATATATATATGGAGAAAAATACCCAAAAGGTAGCACACAGTCAAGAGCAGAGGTCTAGTCAGAGAAAGACTTTTCAAGGCATGGCAAACAGAAAGCCAAGTGAGAAAGGAGCTAGTTGATTTTTGAAAACTAAGACAAAGGCCAGAGCTTTCTTAAAAATAAGTTGTAACAATGTTCTCCTTCCTTCCTTTACTTCAAGCTGCTAGCTGAGCTGCACTGTGCTGTGCTGCTGTGGGCGATCTTGTGTGGAGGTGAAATCCTAGTATTTTGGAGTTCATCGCTCTCAGCCCTCTTATCCACCACGCTCTCCCCTCTTCCTCCCAAACCAAAGCAGAGATCTGAGTTATTCACACTCCTGGCCTCCTTGGCAGAGTTAGTCTATGTGGGCTCTTTTCTTGTTCCACTTAAATAATTAATTTCTTTTCTTTTTCTCCTAATGTCATTTGCATTTCCCCCTTCACACACCTGCCTCCGGTGGGTTTGCATTCTGTCGCTGTGTCTGTGTGTTTCCTCTCAACTCTGTTACACTGCCTTCTAAAGCTCACCATAGGACTGTAAACAGAGGCAAACTATGTAACCATTGAATTTTATCATTTTTTTTTCTTCTTTTTTCTTTTGATGTGGGGAGTTATACCTAGGACCTCTACGCTACATCCTAAGCCCTATTTTTTTTTTTTTAATTTCAAAATGGGGTCTTGTTAAGCCACTAAATTCCAGGCTTCAACTTACGATTCTCCTGCCTCAGCCTGTCAGAGTGCTAGGATTACAGGCCTGAGCCACCATGCCTGGCTCATGCAGCTGTTTTAGCAAGATTACTGAAAGATTCTCATTGCTGTTCATCTTCCAGAAAGAAAGTATTTCTTGGAAAATTATTACTACTATCAGTATGGATGTTTGGATTAATGTTTGAGTAGGTCCCTCACCTGAAAAATGAATCAAAAAATCTGTGGCTGCAAAGTGCCACTTGGACTGAAGGGCTGAAGCCCTGCCGTGTTTTTGTTGTGACTTGGCCGGACACACGGGGGTGCTATAAGCATGTCCTCTGTGGTCCTGCCAGCCGTTTCCTAGCAGGTATTACTGCATGAGTTTTCATTGGCTGAATGAACAACTGCTTTTCTGAGAGTATCACCAAATGCTGTCCTCCGAAATGGTCACTGAAAATCAGTGTCAGTTTAAAGTAGGAGCACATTACAAGATCCAAAGTTCCAGCCCAGCTTGGGCAAGTTAGTGGGACCCTGTCCAAAATAAAAAATAAAAAAGGACTTGGATTGTGAATCGGTGCAAACTACTGGGTGCCTCCTAAGTACCCAAAAAGAAATGTTTGGAAAGGAGTAAGATGCTATTTTATGGGAAATTTAAAATTTGGGGGAAAATCTTAAAATCTTGATCATTGGCAATGGCCAGTGTATAGGATATACATTGTGTTATACCATACTATAAAATATATTGAATCTGGTATTACTACACAAACAGTATGCAATTATGAGCAACAGCTGGGCGATCTTGCTTAATTTTAAGCCCTCAATGTTATTTTGAACCAAATCCCAGACATTTTGTCTGAATACAGTTATCCTCTGGCACCTGAGGCATTAGTCCCAGGATTCACTGCTGATAATAAAATTTGTGGAAGGGTGTTCCTTTATCTAAAATGGCACATGTTTGCATGTACCCCCCAACATCTTCCTGTAGAATACTTTTGGTCATCTCTCAATTACCTATAATACCTAACATAATGCATGTGCTGTGTGAACAGTTGTTACACTACACTGTTCAAAGAACAATGACAAGACAGGAAAAGTCTGTTTTCACAATTTTGTTTCCTCATATTTTCAATCTGCAGTAGATCGAACACCTGATACAGAATCCATGTTGCTCTGTAAGGTAAAGTAATCACATACTGTCACATCCAGGGAATTCAAAATTTCTTACGGCACTGAGGCGGCCCTAGGAGACGCTAGGGCTCCATGGAACCGAGTTTGGAAACTCATCGTTTTTCTATAGAACTGTCCCATCGCTCCTTGGCAGATACTTGGGGAATCTCCACAGGGATCATTTAGTGATGTGAAGTCACAGTCTTGTGTGATCTGGGACTGGACAAATGGAGGGTTACCAATACCAAGACACTGCTGGGCCCCATGGTGCAGGCCTGGAATTCCAGCACATGGGGAGGGTGAGGCAGGAGGATGGCATGTTACAGGCCAGCTGGGCAACTCAGTGACTTAGAGACACCTCGTCTGAAAATAAAAAAAATAAAAATGAGATAGGGATGTAGCTCAGTGATGTGCAGGCTCTGACAAACACGTGCACACACGCACACACACACACACACACACACACACACACACACACACACACACACACAGCTTGCAATTCACAAAACCCCTTTGGGCAACAAGGCAAGGAATGGTGTGTATGTGTGCGTGGGGGGTGTGTTGGGAATACGCCTGGGAGGAAAGCTGCTAGTAGCCTGACAGACAGGAAGCACACTCAGGGAAAGGCAGAGAGGGCAATGGAGATGCACCCGTCCAGGCCACCACATCCCCATGACTGTCCTGCCCCTGTGCCCCACCTCCTAGGAGCCCAGGAAGTCATTCATGGATGACTCCAGTTAACCCCACGAACCCATCACCTTCCAAGTAAGTGAGAGCTTGGAGGACCTTCCAGATCCAAACCCTAAGAAGGATGCTAACTTAGCCTGCAAAATGGTGCTTTATTTTGGTGTGTGATGGCTTCACTTATGATGTGCAATGTGTGTGTGATGAGTGGTGTGTGTGGCATGTATATGACACGTGTGTAAAGTGTGATTTGTGAATGTTTTTGTATAAATGAATTTATGTTACTGTGTGTAGTTACGTCTATCTGTGTGGCTTGTGTGTGCACATGTGTGATTGTGTATGTGTGACTCAGTGTGAATGTGTGCAGGCCGTATGTGTGGCACATGGGACTCTGTGCATGTGGTATACTTTGACCCCAGCTGGTAAGGCCTCCCAGGTGACAGAAGCCATTACTCAGCCACCAAGCAGAAAGCTGTCCTCTGTGTCCTATTGTGGAGTCAGAGCTCGGAGGTGGTCCTTGAGACCCAACACTCATGGAGGTGGCTTTTTTTTCCCCCCTAGTAACACTGTCTCTAACGCTGACAATTTCTCCCTGTGGGCTCTTCAGGACTCAAAATTTTTGAGAACAATATAAGTAAACATAATCTGCTCCCAGAATGCCTCCTTTAGGATGTGTTATGGGATGGAAGAGGCCTGGGGCACGGCTCAGTGGCTAAGGGCTTGACTGACATGGACAGGGTCTGGATTTAATACCCCAGAAACGCAGAACAATTACTCCAGCGTGGTGGCACACAGTTATAATCCCAGTACTAGTGAGGCTGAAGCAGGAGGATTGCTGAGAGCTTGAGGCCAGACTGGGCTACGTCGTGAGATAGTGAGTTCATGACCAGCCTGGACTACCGAGCGAGACCTTGGCTCAAAAAGAGGAACAAGAGAGAAGAAAGAACAGAAGAGACACTGGTATATGAACTGCACACGCTGGATTGTACGCTGTCTTCTCTGAGCTACATCCCCAGCCCCTTTATTAATGTTTATTTGAGACAGGGTCTCACTAAGTTGTTAAATTGCCCAGGCTGGGCTTGAATTTGTGATTATCCTGCCTCAGCCTCCCAAGTGCTGAGATTATAGGCCTGCATGACTAGACCTGGCTTGTCTCGTATGTCTTCTGCTGGACCATTTTGGGGCCCGTGCCTCAGGCTTTGCAAGTAGCCTTTCCCCCTCTGGCTCCATCTGCTGCCTTAGGTTTTTTTTCCTGTGCTGTCGCCAGCCATTTCACACATGGCTGGTGGACACACACTTGCCACCATTCCTATCCTCAGTCTGGGCCCTGCCAGGTGAGAGCAAGCACTACAATCTGCCTGACTTTAGGAGGCCGAGGCAGGAGAATCTCATGTTCGAGCCCAGCCTGGGCAACATAGACTCTGTCTCAAATGAACAACAAAGAGGGGCTGAGTACATACCTCAGACAGAAGGCCTGTGTTCGAACCCCAGGACTATAAGTAAACCAAACCAAACCAAACCCAACCCAACCAAACCAACCAAAGATGCTATGCAGACACAGGCCGGGAAAGCTGGAACCAGCAGAGGGAGCCTTCTGTCCAAATTGGAGCTGAATTCAGTTCTGCAGCCCAGATTTCTAATAGGTGATCAAAAAATACAGTGAATGTTTAAATTTTAAAAACTGTTACAGTGAAGGCACATTGCCCCGAATCCTCCTCAGAACACCCCTGTCTCTTCAAATATGCTCACCCGTCCTTCCTGGCACTGTGTGAAGTAGTCTGCAAGACCTTTGCTGTCACTACTTGTGCTGTCCTGGCTACTTTGAGGTCCTGAATTGACAGATACCATTTATCTTTCATGGTCCTGTTGAATCTGAGGACGAGCCAAAAGCCCCACGGTGGATGAGGACGCACATCGGGCTTTGCAAGCCTGCCGTTCTGTGCGCTGGCACTTGGTGGCAGCGTTCCTTATGTGTTAGCCACACCTCATAAAGACACTAAGAAGACTGGGAACTGCTTCAGAACGCAAGGGGCAGGGAACCAGTGATGATGGTGGTCGAGGAGGGAAGAGTGTTTTGAGGGGGATTCGTGACAGTGTTTCTCTTACGGTAGATTTTGGGTTTAGACAGTCACCATACACTTCAATCACAGCTGATATTTCTGTCCTTCGCAAACTTTAGCCGAGATGTTGGGCAACCCAGCTCTGTGGATCAGCCTGCAGGTGGAATTCCCTGGCATTTGCTTGTCAGTACCTACCGGGCATCCCAGTGCCCTGGAGGGATAAAGCCCTGTGTCTCCTGAGCACTGATTTCAGGTCCATTTTCCAAACCATGCTGAGAAGTCAGGATGTGGGGCTGGGCTCTTTGTCAACTTTCCAGCCTCTCTTCCCTCATTTAGAAACCAAGGCTGCTACAACCACGGGGTAAATTCAACCGTGACCTCAGCCACACAGGACAAGCCAGTGCCCAAGCCAAACCAGGATCAGAGAACAGCAGTCAGTCAAAGCTTGGAAGAGACCTGGGCAGGCAACTCTGGACGCAGGCCCCTCTCTGAGGAGGCAGAGCCCCCTCCAGGAGCGACAGGCTGTGTGCGCATGGTGCTCTGAGAACTCCCATTTTTAACTCTCAGGAGACAAAATATGAGATTTTTGTTGTTGTTGTTTGTACTGGACACCAAACCCAGGGCCTTTACACTGAACACCCCTCCACTTTTCTCAGCTTTTTAAAATTTTTTCTTACTTTGAGACAGCATCTTGTTAGGTTGATAAATTGCACAGGCTGGGCCTAGACTTGTGATCCTCTGCCTCAGGCTCCCAGAGCTCTGGGATTGCAAGCCTACACCCTGGGCCTGGCCGATGACCTCTTTTTTTGTCTTATGCAAGAACCTCAAGTCCTCCCAGAAAACAGCATCATTTCCAGGGGAAGTAGCCACGGCAGGCCTCCCTCTGCTTCTCTTCTCTCTGCAGAATTCCTGATTCGTGTGATCAGCAAATACTTCTTGAGTTTCTCCTGTGTGTCACTTGTGGCGCTACACAGCTCAGGCAGCTGCGAGCACAAGACGAATCCTGCCTGTGACTGGCTGACCAAGACACTGGGTAGAAAGCAACTTGTCCGACCATCTTTCTTTTTTTTTTTTTCTTTCTTTTCCTTTTTTTCAGTATTGGGGATTGAATGCAGGGCATTCACATTGAGCTACATCCCCAGATTAAAAAAATTTTTTTATATAGAATCTTGATGAGTTGCTCAGACTGGACTCAAACTCAGAATCCTCCTGCCTCAGCGTTCCCCAAAGCACTACCACACCAGGCAGTCTGACCTTCCAGCACGCTCACCACCGAGCGTGTCCGCGATTGTCCGCTCCGGAACCTCCGCACGGCTCTTCGAGGCTTTCGAGTCACTGCTCTGTGTATTTCCAGTGGTTCCATCCCTATAACTCGCCCGATATTCCCGGCTCCCTGCCTCGCGAGCTTGTGGGAGGCCGGCACGTCCCGGCCTGCTCGGGTGCAGTGGGGCCGTGTGACCGTGAGCCTGGAGGTTTCACCTGTGGGTCAGAGCATTAGTTACAGTTCCACACCGGGGAGGGAGGGAGGTGGCTCCATCCTGGCCCCCTGCGCGACAGTGAAGAGCCGGGCCTCCCGCTGACAGCAGGGCCGTGGACGGGAGCCACACCGCTGGTTCCTTACTCAGAGCCCATTCCGACTGATTATCCCCACGTGGAGGATGGCGGCTGGGCTCCTTTTGACTGGATGGATCACAAGTTGAGGCACAATTGGAAAATATGGTGAACGTTTAAATTTAAAAAAAATTTACAGTAGAAAGGGCATGTCCACGAACCGCCCTCAGAATCCTCCCTCTCACTTTGAACACATATATCCCATCATTCCTGCCACTTTCTAGAGCATTCTGGAAGCCCTCTTTGAAGAGAGTCTTTAGTTGTGCTGTTAGGGCTATTTCTGTGTCTTGAATCAGTTCAAAACGTTGACCTTTCACAGTCATTTTGACTTTGGAGAAGAGTCAGAAGTCTCACTGTGCTGCATCCAGTGAACAAGGTGGGTGAGGACCCACGGGCGTGCTTTTGTGAGCCTGCCTTTCCACTGGATGGCGCTTGGCAGCAGCATTCACTGTATTTATAAAGATGCTTGGGAAGGAGGACTTGCTGAACTGCTCGCAGGCGGCGAGCGTATTTGGAGTGAGGGAGGATGTTGAGGGAGATTTGTGGCCGTGTGTCTTCTGTAATAAAATGTTAATGAAAAAATCTAGTCTTGGTTTCACCTCGTGCATTCATTTATGCAGTCACTAATTCAACAAAGAAGTGCCCTGTGCCTTCCGTGTTTGTTAGAGCTCTGAGGACTCACTGTGAACATGAGAACATCTGGCCTCTCACAAGTTCACCTTTGCTGGAGGAGAGACGTGCTCACGCTCAGTAGGGAAGAGATAAACAAGAAATCAACAAAGGCACAAGGCCCAGTGGGCTGGGCCCTGATGCTATCACACCTGTAAAATTCTGACATTTCAGATCCCTGTGCGGGAGACTGGCAGGTGACGATCTAAGAGATTGTGAACTGCCGTCCATTTCCAAACGCTGGAAAGAAACCTAAACGTGGAGAGAAAGCAGAGCTTGTCTAAGTTTGTTAGGGACTGCTGGTGATGCCTGGCAGGTGATCAGCCCCAGAGACCACTGGAACAGAGGGAATTCTCCTCACTCATGCACTTCTTCCAACCCTTGCTCTCAGCTCAATCTAGTTTTTTCTTCTGCCCCGTGGGGGAAGGTGCGGGACCATTAGTCATAGGAATAGAAAAAGAATACCTAGGGAGTGGAAGGAAGCATCTGTGAGAGAGGTGGGATGTCCCTTTCCCTCCAGGAATGAAAGGACGAGGGGACATACAGATGGCAGGAACAATTTAGCACTATCGTTAGGCAGAAGACTCAGCTGTCTTGTGTATGTGGACTTGGGTGAGCTTCCAACTTCTATGTGTCTCGCTGGATTCCTCTAAGATGGAAACAATAGCTAATTTAGTATTACTAATAATGGCTTCTCGGCCATTTGTGTCACCCCAGAAGATATGAATAACACCTGGTCACCTGGACAGCCCTCACTGGCACCCATTGTTATATGAAGGTGGAATGGTTTTCTTGTTAAGGCCTACTATTATCTCCTCCCTCTCTCTCTCTCTCTCTCTCTCTCTCTCTCTCTCTCTCTCTCTCATTTTTCTTCTTCTTTCATTCTGTGAAGCTGGGGATTGAATTCAGGGCTTTTGCACTGAGCTACATCCCAGAAGTTTTTTATTTTTATTTATTTATTTTAAATTTCGAGGCAGTGTTGGTAAGTTGTCAAGTCTCTTGCCTCAGCCTCTGAGAGTTGCAAGGCCCAGTGGGTGGGGCTTTCAGGCCTGCATCTTCAACCCAGCTAATTGCCTGCTTTCTTACAACACTTGTAAAGAGGCTGGGTAGAGAGCAGTTCATGTCCTTATAATTCTCCCAGACAAGAAAGATGCACACTGATCTACAGAATGGGACCTGTTTGTTGTTAGGCAAGGTGGTCATCTCTTGAGATACTTGCATTCTACCAAATGCCAACTTTTATGCTCTAAATAAAGAAATGTCTCTAAGGATAGAAGTCTGCATGTAGGTAGAATGAGACCTTAGACATTTGGATCATGGGGATTCCAATGCTAAACTCTGTGCACTATTTGAGCTTATGAATTTAGAAATAACTCTAATGGGCTTTATTACTTTGGATCTTAGGGCAGTGATCCCTAAACGGTTTGCCACCAGGGACAGGTTTTATGGAATATTTTTTTTCCACAGGCAGAGGTAGAAGGATGATTTCAGGATGATTCACTTACCTAGTATTTATTGTGTATTTTATTAATATATTGCAGTATACAATAAAATCACTATACAAGACAATATAGCATTAATCTGTTTTTGCAGCTGCTCACCAGCACCAGCATCCCTGCCTCATGAGGCATTAGATTCTCACAAGGAGCATGCAATCTAGATTCCTCACATGTGTAGTTCATGCTCCTTGGTGAATCTACTGCCACTGCTGACCAGAGCTCTGGTGATAATGCAAACCACAGGAAGCAGCTGGAAATAAAGATGAGTTTCAATTGCCGGCCTGCTGCTTACCTCTTGCCAGGTGGCCTGGATCCTGACAGGGCTAGTCCATGGCTCACGGTTGGGCATCCGTTTGAGGGAATTAACCCTCTTGTACAAGAATTTGGACCTATCCTACCTGTAGTTGCGGACTCCTAAGGACTGAGGTAAGCCTGAAGTTGAGAACTCGGGATTGCTCAGCTGTGCTGAACTCTGCTAGATATGTGGGATGCCCTTCCTCAAGAGCTGCTGTTGGCTCTCAGACTTACTCAATATAGGGTATACCTAGGAGTTAAATTCCTCACAAGTGTCCACTTGGTTGGAGTCCATAGCACTTTTATGCATGGAACAACCCTGGCCATTTTTCATTTCGTGGGGTTGGCTAAGGAATGAAGGCGCCTTAGGTATGCACAAGACCCACTGCTTCTAGAAAATGCTTTCTTGTTTTACATATGCCATGAGACCATCTGGCGGTGCTGGCGCTTGGCATTTTAGACAATGAATAGTAAAAATTACTAACCACCAATGCTGGCTGCCATTATTCTAATGGTGTGTTGAACATTACTGTGCTAATATTCTTAAAATAACTAAGGAAAAAATGAAAAACTTTCCAGCTATAGCCAGTTAACCTCCTTATATAAAATATAGGCTCTTTTTTAAAATTAGGCGATAAAACTATTTCAAGCAAATGAAAACCAAATGTGGACCCAAAAGTACTCCTGTATAGTTTAAAATTCTCATACCTCAGTGGGCCAGTGGCCTTTGGGTCTGGAGCACAGACTGGCTAAGTCTCCTTCTTTGTGCCCTTTGTCTGTGGAAAACAGATTTGTGTCACTGCATGAAACACATGCTATATTAACGTAGCCCTAAATTTTTAGAGCAAAAGTGAGGCTAGAAATGAATTTACCAAAATGGTAAATTCATAATCATTAAGTTTCAAATGTTTACTCTGGAATCGAACATTTCCTTGTAAGTAGGTTTTGTCTTGTTTTTTTAAATCACCAGATGTGATATTCCTGACATTTTAAAGTTGGATGAGCAAAATCTTAATCACAGATGCCAGCGGAACTTAGTGCTTTAAAATCTCCCCTTTAGAAAAAAAAAATCAAAATAGAATCCATTTGGTGTCAGGGAGGTGCTGAGGAACGAGTCAGGGCATTTTCACTGGTCTGCATCTCTGGCCCATTTTTGTTTTTTATTTTGTGACAGGGTCTCACTAACTTGTTAAACTGCCCAGGCTGGGGTTGGCTCTTAGATCCTCTTGCCTGAGCCTCCCAGAGTGCTGGGATTACAGGCCCGTGCCACTGGCCCCAGCTAGGAATTCATCTTCTATCAAGATCTATGAGGTAAGAAGTGGATAGAAAGAGGACCAGAACAGAAAAAGATCAACGAAAAGAATTAGATCTTACAAATACACATATATGTTGAAAACCAGGTGTAAGCATTCATGAGCACAAGCACTTACAAAGCTAAATTCATATCAGTATTTAAATTTTTATTTGCAAAGTTGATAAATTGATATTTAATGGTAAATAATTTTTAAAGTTTATTCACGGTACTGGAGATTGAACCCAGGGCCTTTGCGCTAAGCTGTATCCCCAAACCTCTTTTTAAAATTGGTTTTAGTTTTGACTTTTTGAGACAGATTCTTGCTAAGTCACTCAGTCATCCATGGTGGGTTTCAACTTGCAATTCTCCTGCCTCAGCCTCCCACTGGGATTACAGTCTGTGTGTGCCAGGACGCCCAGCTCCATGTAAACATTGAAGACAGCATCTGAGGGCCAAGTGTGTTGCTCCTTTAATCTTTCCTCTTCTCTTTTACAAGACGAGACTCGTGTTATGCGAAGTTGTTGGGGAGCCAGGCTGCTGTGACCGACGCAGCGTCATCAGCTAGTGAGCAGTTAAATGCCCTGTGAGTGTGGGCCAAGCTGGTCTGGCCCTCATCCAGCAGGAGCGCCCACCATCTTCTGTATTTAGGAAAACTGCACATCGCCATCAAACACATTCATCTTAATAACAGCTCCAAGAGGTGCCAGAGAGTAGACGGTTTGACACTTGACACCTCTTTCCTCACCATTAGGCCATCGGCTGTCGCTAAGAGGAGCCCCGCTCCCGCCAGACCCAGAGCCTTGCAGTGAACTTGGCGGGGGCATCTCAAATGCACAGATGTGATCGTCGGACGATGGAAAACCAAATATGCTTAAGTTGGACCAGGCCAGACGCAGCACCCCCCAGCTCAACCAAACGAACCCTGAAGAAGCCGTTGTTCTGAGGTTCTAGAAGTCAGCCCCTGCGGGAGGGGGGTGAGGTTGGCCTCCGTGGCCTGTGCAGTGGGTCATCTTGAATTTAATGTCCATTTTGGCAAGATGAGATGGTGAAGCAGGATGCACGAATGAGGCTTTCTGTCCTCGCCTTGGGGACGGCGTGTCAGGGTGGGAGCAGGGGCGGGAGGGTCTGCGCACTGCAGGCTCAGACACACCAGTTGCTTCACCCAGTGGTGGCACAATCCTGGGGAGGGGTTCATGCTGACTACCATTTTTAAAGCAGAAACATGGTGTTCTCTCAGGGGAGCCCAAGTGCCTTTCTTGGTGTGAAGCAGTTGGCCTGATTTCCAGAGTACTGCTTACTAAGCCTTGGATTGGAGGGAAGGACTTCATTTATGGAGCTCTGAGCATTGGGCCATACAGAACCTTTTTTGGCTTGTTTTTGTGGTACTGGGGATATAACCCAGGGCCTTTGTGCTGAGCTACATCCTCAGCCCTTTAAAAAAAAATCAAATTTGTATCAGGGTCTTGCTAGGTTGTCCAGGTTGGGCTCAACTTTGTGGTCTTCCTGCCTCAGCCTCTCAGAGTGCTGGAATTACAAGCCAGTGCCACCAAGTGTGGCTAGGAATCTTATGAATATTCAATTCTTTATCTTGGAGCGGCTTTCCAAAGAACAACTCAAGGTCACTGCACAAATTCTGCCTCACCTGTTTGCGTTGTATCCATAAATACGAACTTGGTGTTTGCGCTCTCTGCCTTGTCTTTTTCAGCTCAACTCCTTTGCATGACATGTTGGAAGTCCAGCGATTGCTGGTGGAGTGGGAGTTCAGGGCAGCGCCTGCCCAGGGTGGCACTTCCCAGGACCAAAGCAGAGGTGTCTTCAGATCGGCCACCTCACCACAGGTCTGGGAGTCCACCTGGTTGTGCCTCTGCAGCTCTTTGGAAATGAGGAAATGGGTAATTAAAAAGAGGGCTATTATAAGGAACCATAGTCAAATTCTATTTTGAAACTGATGTGCTAGTGGGGCTCAGTGGCATGGTCCTGTAATCCCAGCACTCTGGGAGGCTGAGGCAGGAGGATCATAAGTTTGAGCCCAGTCTGAGCAACTCAGCAATTTAGGAGACTGTCTCAAAAATAAAAAGAAAAAAATGGGTCAGTAGTAAAGCCTTGCGCTCAATCCCCAATACCATAAAGAAAAATGAAACTGACACATTGATTTTGAATTATTACCTTCAGTGTTCTGAATGAGATCTTGTAGACTCTTCACGAAGAAGCCTGTGCTGGAAAAATTGCACAGAGATTGAAGTGTGAGGGATTAACAGTGAATGGGAGGTTTAATTCCTAATCACCAGAAAGAGGAGGGGAAAAGAGGAAGCGTGTGTTCCTGTGAAGACACCTTGGATTGTCGTGCAAAGTATGCAAGAGGCGAAAGTCTGAATACTACATGGCCTCACTTATAGAAGAAACACAAAATCCAAACGACCAAAAGAGCTAAGGAGAGACGGTAGGAGAGGGGCAGGCCTCTGGCAGGTGAAGGGAGGAACAGAACTAACAAAAATCAAAGAAAAGATGATATACAAACCAAATCCCCAAGCTGTATGTCATGAACATGTAAATGAATATGTACCACAAACATGTACAAAGAAAATCACAAGTGAGTTGAAGTCAACAGAATGTGGTGAAGAAGAAAGTGGAACTTTTGTCTTTGTTTCTTATCTTTGTAAATCATAAAATGACCTTGAATAGGAGCTGGAGGAATGGCTCAGCAGTTAAAGCGCTTGCCTAGAAAGCACTTAGGTAAGCACTAAGTACCTGAGTTGGATTCCCCAGCACCACATAAGCCCAGTGTGGTGGCTCATGCCTGTAATCTCAGCACTTGGGAGACTGAGACAGGAGGATTGCATTGAGTCCAAAACTAGCTTGGGATCCATAGTGAGTTCAGGTCCAGCCTGGGTTATATAGAGAGATCCTGTCTCAAAACAAAAACAAAAAGACCTGTAGTAGTCAGATAAGGGTATTGTCCAAGTTTGTTGAACAGGATAATCTTTAAATGAGTCCAGTAAAACAGCTACACCATTGATAGGACTTTGGATTGCTTTTCCCCATAATTCCTACTTTTTATTAGTATATGCGTGTGGTTCATAATAATCACATTCATCTTGGGGAGTTGCTGCACATCCATATCACATCTTTTTTATTTTTAATTTTTGTACCATTTAATTTATTTTTTATTTATATATATGAATTCCAAATTCTGTATTAGAGACATGGGGCTTGGGAGATCAATGATCATCTGTGCCCCACCCCCCCCTTTTCAGATGTTCACCCCTTTCCTTGCTGGCCATTGCCTTTCTCTACCCTGTCACTCATGTTGGGGACTTTTTATGTCATTGTTTTTGTGAATTTCGTAAGAGGGACATCCATCTGTAGTCTGTCTTTTGTGTTTGGTGCATTTCACTGAGCATTATTGACTCAAGGTGTGATTGCCATGTGCAGGAGAATGGAATTAGACCCACACACTAAAATCAGATTGAAATGGATCAAAGAACTGGACATGAAAACAGAACCAGCTGGAAGACAAAATAGGTAAAACCCTAGAAGACATGGGGACAGGAAAGGATTTTCCGAACAGATCGCCAGCTGCAGGAGAAATCTCAGCAAGAATCAATAAACGGGACTACTTTAGGTTAAGAAGCTTTTGCGTATCACATCTTGATGACTTTTGTTTTCTTTCCCCTCATGGCCCTCCTGTTGCCCTTTCTCTAGGGCCCCTTCCTGTCTTCGTTCATTCTATTTCCGATCTGGCGAAGGAGCTGTTCTGTGACTAGGAGGGGCAGGAGCAAAGGCACCTCAGGGGCATCCTGGGTTCCTTCACGTGTCCTGAAGGTGAGCAGTTACATAAGGGCGTTTGTGAGCACAGTTACCCAAAGCCTCAGAGAAGCCCAGGGCTACCTTCACTTTAAAAATTAAGGTGTTGCACATAGACAAGTAACTCTGTGCATCAGAACTTGTGGTAGGAGCTCTTGCCTCTTCCTGCCCTCTCTCTCTCTAGTGCGTCCTCAAGAGACAAATATTTTGGATCTGTACTATTTGGGAATTACTCTTATTCCAACATAATAGGATTTTGTACTAATAAGCATGAGTTTATACTGATCTCTTTCTTTCTTTCTCTCTTTCTTCCATTCTTTTCACTACTGGGGATTGACCACAAGGCCTTCGCTGTGAGCTACATCTCCAACACTCCTTTTTGGTTGTTTATCTGAAATAGGGTTTCACTAAGTCGCTTAGTTGTCCAGGCGGGGCTTGAACTTGCAATCCTCCTGCCTCAGCCTCCAAGGTGTCCTGATAATTCTTAACTCATAGCCTTTTAACTTTGTATATTGCTTTGCAGCTACCTGTGTGCTGCGTGGGCTTTTAGCTTCCTTACATATCTTCCAATATATGGGTTTTTTTTTTTTTTTGCTTCTTTATTTTTTCATGATATACTTTTGTGTATTTTCTTTAAGTGACTTTTTGTTCTCAGGATTGCTATGAGTTTACATGCAAGAAATGATGCACAGAGATTTTGTAGTCCTCTGCCTGGTGCCCTCCTATAGGAGCATCCTTTAGGTACCGCAGCCTTTGTCCCCTGCCAGAGCCAGGCCAGGCTGTCAACATCGATACTACTCTTGCATCAATGGAGTGGACCAGGGCAGCTCCGAGCCCCGGGGTCCTTCCTGTTCCCTTTCTGTAGCTGCTTTACTTTCTCCTGGTCCTCAATTTCTTAGTGTCAGCCCCCAAGTCCTGTTCTGCATTTCTGTCCTTTTGTCATTGCAAGAATAAAAAGTTGATTTGCATACTTGGGAACTTTTTTTGGGAAACTGAACCCAGGTTCTTCACACTCAGCTACATCCCCAGTCCATTTTTTCATTCTTTATTTTGAAACAGGATCTTGCTAAGTTGTTAAATCTCCCAGGCTGGGCTTGGACTTATCATCTTCCTGACTGAGTCTCTCAGAGCACTGGTATTACATGTTTCTTCAATGTGGACATTCATTGCCACCAATTTCCCCTGCTAGGACTATTTTTGCTATCTCCCTTAGATTCTAGTACACTGTAGTTTCTTTTTAGCTTGTTTCAAGATACTTTTAAATTTCCCTTTTGATTTCCTCTCTGAACCAGTGGTGGCTCAGGAATGTGAGGTTTCCTCTTCACATGTTTGTGAATTTTGGATTTTCTAGCTATTCTTGATTTTTAAATTTCATTCCATGATAATCAGAAAATATAACTGGGATGATTTCAGGTTTAAAAATTTCTTAAGATTCATTTTTTGACTCAGCTGGAGGGTCAGTCTTCCGTATGCTTGATGAGAGTGCTGTGTACTCTTCGGCCATTGGATAGAAAGTTCTGTATTTATCTGCCAGGTTCATTTGGTCTGTAGACCTGTTTAAGTACCTGGTTCTTTGTGGATATTTGTCTCGTTCTGCCCATTGTTGAAGTAGGGATTGAAGTCACTGTCATTATTGTCAGTTCCTGTCTTTTACTCTGACCATGTTTACTTCTGGTTCTCTCATTTAAATAATATATAAGTATGCAATAGATAGCACATAATTATTGCATATTTCTGTTGAGCCTTTTCTACCATGACCTAATTTGTCTATAAAGACATTAGAATTAAGATTTATTTTGTCTGACATTGGTACTGCCATACCACTTGATATGATCATGTGATTTTTTCTTTTTTAGCTTCTTGATGTGATGGATTTCAGAATGTTAAACCAAACCTGGGATAAATTTCACTTGTGTGTGGCGCACAATTGTTTTTATTCATTGCTGGATTTGATTTGGAGTGTTTTATTACAGATCTTTGCTTTTATGATCATAAGAAGCATTGTAGTGTTATTTTTGAAATCCTCCCTTCCTTCTTTCCTTCCTTTCTTCTTTCTTTCCTTTGTTCATTTGCTCCTTCCTTCCTTGCTTTCTTTTATTTATTTATTTATTTGAGAAAGGGTCTTGCTGTATAGCCCAGGCTGGTCCTCAACTCACTTCTTAACCCAGGCTGGCTTTCTTGGGCTCATGGCAATCTTCTTGCCTCAGCCTCTCGAGTGCTAGGATTACAGGTGTGCACCAACATGCACTGGTGAATTACAAGACAAGTGGTTTAGCCACTGTGCCATACCTCTAGTCCCTACCTTTATTTCTTTTTGATATTAAAGTAATGTTTGTCTTATAGAGTGAGTTAGGAAATGTACCCTCTGCTTCTGTCTTTGTCAAGGGATTGTAAAGATTTGGTGTAATTTACTCCTTACTTATTGCTGGAACTTGCCTGCGAAAGCATCTGAGCTTGGTACTTCCTATTGTTAAAGGTTAATTATCAATTCAATTTCTTCAAAAGATAAATACTGACTTAAATTGTTTATTTCTTTTTGTGCAAGTTTTGGAAGGTTGTATTTTTTAAATAATGAATCTATTTTATCTAAGTTATCAAATATGTAGACATAGAGTATCTCCTCCCTAACCTTTTAATGTCAGTGGGATCTGTGGTGATGCTTGCTCCCATTCTACATTAATCATTTGTATCTTTTCTTTTCTTATTTGCCTTGCTGGAGGCATAATTATACTGATCATATCAAAATCAGGAGTTTGGTTTCATTAATTTTCTCTATCGATTTCTTGTTTCCAATTTCATTGATTTCTGCTTTAATTTTTATTTTTTCCTTTGTCTATTTTGAATTTAATTTGTTTTTTTCTAATCTTGTAAGAATAAGTTTAGATTATTGATTTTAGAGCTTTTTTCTTTCTAATATATACATTCAGTGCTATAAATTGCCCTCCAAACATTACCACTCCTTGAAACACACAATTTTCAATTAGGTATGTTTTCCTTTTCATTTAGTTTAAAATATTAAAACATTTCTATTAAGATTTCTTCAACTCATGTGTTATTTAGAAATGTGCTTTGTAAACTCCAAGTTTGAGATTTTTCCAGCTATCTTTATGTTTTGATCTCTAACTAAATTTCATTGTAAAAATCATTAGATGATTTCTCTTGTGAAAATTTTGCTAGCTGGACCCAGTAACTTAAGCCTATAATTCCAACACTGTGGGAGGCTGAGGCAAGGATGATCACATGTTCAAGCCTAATCTGGACAACTTGGTGATTTAGCAAGACCTTGTCTCAAAACCAAAAATAAAAACATGCTGAGGGTGTAGGTGAGTCAATGTGAAGGCCCTGGTCTTGATCCCTCAGTACCATAATAAAGAAAGAAATAGACAGTTAGATATGTTTTTTTAAGGTGTTTATGACCTATGATTTGGTCCATTTCGATGAATGTTCATGACAACTTGAGCAGAATGTGTTCTGCTTTTGTTAAGTGAAATAGGAGTAATCTATACTGATGGTAACTGGTACCTATCGAGTAATCTATACTGATGATATTGTTGCATTCAACTCCATCTTTACTAATTTGTGTTCTTCTAGATCTGTCCATTTCTGATGGGTGGAGTGTCAAATTCTTCAACCAGAATAGGGGCTCCCTATATGTCTCCTGAAATTCTGTCAGTTTAGGCCATCTGCGACATGATGCTCTGTGTTGGGCACATTGCGGGAAGGACCGCCATGTCTTCCAGGACCGACTCCCTTACGGAACATTTCCATCCCCGACTGAGATCCTTGCTCTGAGTGCTGCTCTGTCTGAAGTTGGTGGAGCTGCTCTTGCTTTCTTGAAATTAGTATCAATGTGATATATCTTCCTTAAAATGCACATATTTTCATCTTTAAAGTGGGCTTAGAGTTGACAATATATGTTTGGGCCTTATTTTTAATCCACCCTGACAATTTCTGTCTTTAAGTTGTGCATGTAGACCGTTAGATTTTAAAGTGATTATAGCTATGTTGAATTAATATCTAGCATATTTATTTTTATTTTCTAGATTTTTTGCTTTAATTCTTTGTTCTTGTTTCTGTATTCCACACTCTGTCTTTTGCAGTTTTAATCTATTTATGTATCTATCTATTTGTCTACCTGTCTATTTTACCAGGGACCAAGCCTCTTAAAACAAAGTCTCAAAAAAGTACTAAGATGCTTTACTTGGGCTTAAAATTACGGCCATCTCTCCCAGCCTTCCACAGTGCTGGGATTACAGGCCTGCACACTGGGGCTCAGCTAGTCTTTTCTAAAGGACAATATTCATGACTTATTTCCTTACCTACCACCTACCAGGATGAGAAATTTATCAAGGGGACAATAAGAATTAGATTTTTGTCTCTCTTACATCTCACATCAAAATTCTGGCTAAAACAATAGAAAATGAGAGGTTAGGATTGTAATTAAAAAAATATATTAGACTTATGATTCCCTCCACCCCACACAATTTTAAATCAAGGCTGAGAGGGAGCAACAGTCCCAGTTACAGAGTACCACGTGTTCACTGTAGCTTACAGAATACAATGGACTGTTGCTCAAATTCTCCCCAAAATCTCCACGTTGAGAGATGGGCCACCAGTCAGGTTAGTGCACTCAAAGCATTTGGAGGAACTTAGACATAGTGAATGTTTCTCGTGTGTGTGTGTGTTTGTGTGTGTGTGTGTGTGTGTGTGTGTGTGTGTGTGTGTGTGTGTGTGTGTTGCTCAGGACTGAACCCAGAGCCTTGTGTATGAGGCAAATATAGCACCACTGAGCTACATTCCCAGCTTCTTCCTCCCCAGTTCATGGGTGGCTATAATAGAGAATCAGTGCAGGGGTTTGTTACACATCTTAGAGAAGGAGTGTTGTGGTTTGGATCTGGAGTGTCCCCCAAAAGCCTCATGTGTTTGGATGTGGTGGGATACCTATGGGGTTGTGTGCTGTTGGGAGGTGAAGCCTGGCTAGAAGAGGCAGAGATTTGGGACTTAACTCAGAAGGGGCAGAACATTGAGGCTTGACCCGGAGGGTAGGTCACTGGGACAGGACCTGGAAGAGTGTGTGTGTATTCTGTCCTTCCTCCCTCACTTGGCTTCCTGTCTGCAATGCCGTGAGGAGCTGCCTCCACCCCTGCCGCCACATCTGCCTCCACCATGTGCTCCCACTGTTGCCAGCTGCCCATGAATGAACCGTGACATTCTGATTAGCTATAAACATCACAGTTTTCGTTTCTCAATGAAAAAAGCCAAGGAAACAGTATGTACTATTAAATATAATTATGTAAGCTAGACTTTTGGATTTCAGAGGAGAAACCCAGCTTTCTGGCTGTGCCGTCACCTCAGGGGTGAGCTCAGAATGAAAGCACTATAATTCCAGGCCAGAGAGTCACTCGGGGTGATAGAAGTGAAAGTCAGGGGACAAGGACCTCTGCTAGTCTGAAGACTAAGCTGGCCTGGGGTTAGAAGTGTCACTAAGAACGAGGGCCTGAAAGCTGTCATAGGTATGGTTTACCAAGAAGTGCCTAAAACCTGGCAACAGCAGGAATGCAGATCTGCTGCCACTTGCTCCTATATTTTAAGAGTCAAGATGAATTATGTCTCAAGCCTGAAGCCAATACCCCTCAGGCCCTGTTGAGTGTTTCCCAGATGTGGTGACTCTGTGACCTCCAGCACAAATGGAATCATTCTTTGAGCCACACTGAAATTATATTTGTTTGTTTTACTTTATTTTTTTTTATATATTGCTGGGGATTAAGCTCAGGGCCAGGTGTATGTATACTAGGCATGCAGTCTTCCACTGAGCTACTCAAATATACATGTAAATAGTTCAGAGAGCCAGGTAATAATGCAGGGAAGATGATGAAAACCGATATGATTTTGTTTCATCTCTCCCACACTGTCCCAGGCCCAAGTACCTCTCTCTGCAGAGGACACCAATTTCAGCTCTTTTAAATGTTTCCTCTTTTAATTATCCATATTTGTATATAAATATTTAAAGTCTCATTTCTTAATTTTTTCAATATTAGACTTTCTACTGTGGAAAATGGAGATTTAGCTTTCATACTTATCAATTTCCTACTTCTAATTTTATACTTATGCCCTTCCTTTTAATACAGAGAGAGAAAGAGAGAGACAGACAGTAACTGTTACCAAATAAATACACAGTATTTACTTTAATATGACCCTGTATTTCTTTGTAGCTACAGCTGTAGAATGTTGATCAGGTAAATCAGAAACTGTTTTAAGGTTTTTGAAATATTCACAGAAAGTTTAACACAAGAAAAATAAACCTGTAAATAAAAATTGAAAATGCAAGTGTTGCAGGAAATCTGTCAATAGTTTCAGCTGTTGTAACCTGTAGATAGTTCTTAGGGGACACCTGAAGTTCTGGAGTGTAGCTGCGGCTGCTAACAGTCATAAGCGCACGTGCATCAGAATAGGCACTTCAGGGACAAGAAGAAGAAAGTGCCAAGAAGGAGAGTTAGAGGATTCCACCAGCACAGTGAATAAAGTCACAAAAAATACATGTAAAAATAAGAAATGATTTTCTCACTCATAATTAAATCCTGAGACTTAGCACTGTTTGTGTGTCTGATTGGCACAGGTGAACCCAATGATGTCCGCATCTGGCGAGGGTGGGGTGGGAGACACACTCTCACACTCGGCGTCCAGGTGATAAATGGGTGTACCCTTTCCTCCGATGATTTGGTGATGTATGAATCAACACTAAAACTAGGACACAGTGTGGCCCAGAGTCTCACTTCCTGGAGACAGTGTGGCCCTGCCAGAGCCCCATCCTGGGAGCTAGGATTCCCTTACTTAAATTCCAACTCCATAGTTTCATAACTTTGTGAAGTGTATTTGTCGTAGTTACTTTCTCATCGCTGGGACAGAACACTCAACGTCCACAGCTTTAGGGAGGAAAGACTTATTTTAGCTCACATTTACAGAAAGTCACAGTCCATTCACGAGTGGGCAGTTGGAGATGGTGGAACCATGTGGTGGGGTTGGAGCTGGAGCCAGTGCCAGAGGTCCTCGTGGCGTGGCAAACCACAGCCAGGTCAAGGAGGAAGGGCAGAACCAGCACACCCTGCTCCAGCTCAGGCCACAGCATCCCCCACTTCCAGCCACGCCCCACCTCCCAGCAGTACAAGGGATGCATGGGTACAGGAGGCTTCTGGGGACACTCCAGATCCAAGCCACGGCAATATTCAGACCTCTTTGGGCCTTGGTTTTCCTAATCTGTCAAATTTGGTCAAATAACTCATAGGGTTGTGATACTGTTTATATGTGGAAATACAGTGACAACTTAGGACAGAATGTATCACATGGTGAGTACAAATGTTTCTTCTTTCTCTTCTTCCACTCCTCTTTCTTTCTCTGTTTTCTGGCCTATCTGTCTTTTATGTATTAGGGATTGAACCGAGGCCTTTACGCTGAATTATACTTCCAGCCCTACCAATAGTTTTACCTTTCTTTCTTCCTCCATTTTTCCTTTCCCTTCCTTTCCTTTTCTTTCCTTTCCTTTCCTTTCCTTTCCTTTCCTTTCCTTTCCTTTCCTTTCCTTTCCTTTTCCTTCCTTCCTTCCTTCCTTCCTTCCTTCCTTCCTTCCTTCCTTCCTTTCTTCCTTCCAGAGTACTGAGGACTGAACCCAGGTTTTTCACGTTGAGCTACATTCCCAGCGCTTCTGTCATTTTTTTATTTTGAGGCAGGGTCTCTCTAAGTCACTAAGTTGTCCAGACTGGTTTTGAACTTGTGATCCTCCTGCTTCAGCCTCTGAAAACACTACATTTGTAGGCATATGCTGCTGTGCCCAGCTTCTCTCATCATTTTTTAGAATAGAATTTCAAACTTATTTTTCCCCCAAATTTTATTGATATGTATACGTGCAAAATTCAGGGTTTACAATGGAGTTGAGCATTTTGTGCAGATACGTATCTTGTCAAGGTGACAAGGGCTTTCGCACTCTCCTTTTGTTCCTCCCTCTACCGACCCCGCCCTCCCTCCTCCCCGACCTTACCCCCCTCTTTTACTTTGTCTTTAGTCTTAAGTTTCATAGGTGTTGTGATCTGGGACTCTCATATCAGAGAGACCATTTGATGTTTCACCTTCTGCTTCTGACTCACTTCGCTAAGTATGATGTTCTCACATTTCTTCCATTTGCCTTCAAAAGCCTCCACGCTATTGGACTTTATTGATGCATAGTATTCCACTGTGTACAAATGCCACATTTTGTGTATCCACTGGTCTGTTAAGGCCAGTTTCTTTTCCAAGATAGTGTCAGCGGTATTCTCTCTATGTCTCTCAAGACTAGATCTCGCTCTGCAGTCCAGGCTGGTCCTGAGTTCACTATGGAGCCCAGGCAGTCCTCCTGCCTCAGCCTCCCAAGTGCTGGGATTACAGGCGTGCACCATCACATCTGGCTGGGGAAGCAAACCCGGGGCCTTGTGCTGGCCAGGTGAGCACTCTGACCACTGAGCTATGCTGCCTGCCCCAGTAATATTCTCTTGGACCTTTGCTAGACCCAGTAGCAGAACTCTTTGGCTCTGAGTTACAGAGTCGGCACAGACTCTCACCTGCCTCCTATCCGTGCAGTGGTTCTAATTCTCCGTCCCTGTGCCTCCTGCTGCCTGCCCACGTGAGCCCTGGCCTGGCAACTTGGTCTCACACTGGGCTCCCCACATCTCGTGCTTATAACTTAGAAGAACTCCTGGTGGTGCAGGCTTTGGTCTCTGCACTCTGGGAGGTGGAGGCAGGAGGATCACAAATTTGAGCCCATCCGGGTGACTTGGCAACTTAGAAAGACCCTGTCTCAAAATCAAAAACAAAAATGGGCTGGGGAGGTAGCCCAGTGTGAAGGCATTGGCCTTGGTCCCCAGTACCACAAAAAAGAACGAAAGAAGGAAAAGTCCTGCAGGAGATGTCTGCTGGCTGCAGTGATCCTGACCTCTGTCCATGCACACTGAGCTACAGGCAGACAGGAGGGTGTCGGGAGAAGTTTGGCCAAAAGTCTTGTTCCTTCTGTGCACGTGCATTAGCGGTTCCCTCTGGGCAGGCGCAGAACCACTAATTCCAAGCTGTCAAATGTATTCTTTCCTTGTCTCATTCACACAGTGACTCATCTAACCTGTCGTCACTCATCAGTTTGTGTTTGAGGAGCACATATGCTATGTCAGGTGCTGAGCCAGGCATAGAGGATGCAGCTTGAATGAGACGGGAGGTTGGCCCTGGCACAGTCACACCCTCAGACTATTGGGTCAGCGAAAAGAAATTGCAAGCCAGGTGTGGTGATGCAGGCCTGTTACTATTCCAGTACTCTGAGAGGCTGAAGCAGGAGGGGCTCCAATTTGAGCCAGACTGGGAAACTTTTCAACTTAACTGGACCTGTCTGAAAATGGGGGGCGGGGAGAAGAGGGAAAAAAGGTCTAGGGATGTAGCTGAGCCTGAAGGTCCTGGGTGGGAGCGTCAGTGTGACTTCCAAGAGCTCCAGTGCAGTGGAGGACTGTGCATATGTGTTCGTGGGAGCAGTACTGTGCGTATGTGTTCGTGGGAGCGCAGGGGAGTACGTGAGGCATGCTGGGCTGCTCTGAGTCAGTCAGGAGGTCACACGGATGTTAGCCATGCTGCAGGTGCTGGGTCGGGGGACAGGAGGTGTCCAACCACGTGACTGGCACGCATTGGGCTTCCAACTGTGCGGAAGCCTGGTTTGCTCTGTAACACGATGTTTGGAAAGGCAAGAGCAGGCGGTGGTCTTGAACCCACTGCGACAGATCAGGCCGCCTTGGAGAGGGCACTGCTACTCGCTGACTAGTTGTAATAGTCAAGATAACGGGGGTTTGGAGTGACATGTGTTTTATTAAAGACAATCTGTGGTGCAATGTGAAAGATGGACTGCAGATGGAGAGACGGACCTGGAACCTTCTGCAGTCACCTGAGCATGGCGAAGGGGGTGTGCCTGGAAGAAGGGGGGAGGGGCAGAGAGAGGAGGGGACTGCCATTTGGCAGGACTGGGTGATACAACAGATTCAGAGACGGAGGCAGAGAATGGTAAAAAGAGATGCCGTAGCCGGCCTGCTGGTACAGGCCTGTTACCCCAGAACCTCGGAAGGCTGAAGTAGGATTTTTCCAATTTAAACCCAGTCTGGGCAACTTAGAAACTCAGAGAGATCCTGTTTCAAGGTCAAAATAAAAAATGGGCTGGGAATGGAACTCAGTGCCAAGGTCCTGGGCTTGATCTCCAGTATCACAATAAAAAAGGAACAAAATAAAACAAATCAAAACATCCAGCTATGCCCTGTTGGATTTCTGGCTGAGATCACCAGGAGTATGACAACCCCTTAGACAGAAACAGAGAGCAGAATGTACAGGAGAACCTCTGGTTTGATGGGAGATAAAGATTGAACTGAGTGGGGAAGCGCTGAATTCCAGATATCCAAGGGCATCCTCAGAGAAGCATCCAGAATGCCCCCAACATACCAGCCTGTTGCAGCAGAACAGAAACACATATCTTCAGGTTTCTCCCTGGGAGTCTTCATCCTGTATGTAATATTGAAAATTAGTGGATCGTCGCAGCTTCTATGGGCAGCTCAGCAAGGTTGCAAGATTCTGTCTTGAAGTCAAAATTTGAAAAAAGGGCTGCATGTCCATCCCGTCATCACAGACCTACCCCAAGCCCTGCCCAGCTGGGCGTTTCCTGACTCATTCCCATTGGCGAAGCATGGGTAATGGTGTCGATGACCTTGTGACGGAAGCAGTGGTAAAAAGAAGACCCTGGGTACATCTGGTGGGTTGGGTCTGATAGCTGTCCAGAGGGTGGGGAGGCCTCCATGTACACAACCAGTGTGGGAGGCTGTGCTGGGGAGATTAAATTTTATCTTGAATCATGTATGTGGGGCGTGTGTGTGTGTGTGTGTGTGTGTGTGTGTGTGTGTGTGTGTTTAAAGGCTCCTTCAGGCCCTGGGGGCAGAAAACATTGTTGAGTGACAACCTCTGGGCCAGTTTGGAGGCTCCATCACTAACAACTAGAAGGTAATTATTTTATTAATTTCCTCATTGTGACCCCCTCTCTCTGGCTGTTCCTATGCAGTGCTTTATTCATGCTCACTGTGCAAGGCCCTGAGTTCAATTCCTCAGCAACATACAAAAATTAGCCTGGTGTTACACTTAGCCTCTGGAATGTCCCTCAAAGCCTCGTGTATTTGGATGCACTGGGGTAACTATGGAACTGTGTGCTGTTGGGGGTGGGGCCTGGCTGGAAGGGGTGGGTGCTTGGGGCTCCACCTGGAGGGATGGTGTCAACTAGTCCAGATTGCGGGTGGGGGAGGAGGTGCCCTGGGTAGAGCTTTCAGCTGTGTGCTATTGACTTGTGGGCCAGGAAATGAGGAAGGCCTAACTGCAGCTTGAACCAAGTAAAGGAAGAAGAAACACTGCTACAGCTTTTCTCGGGAATGCCCAGTCCTTCCTTAGTTCACACATTGACTTGTTCCTTCCTCACTTAGCTTTCTGCCTTCCATGACATGAAGAGTTTTTCTCCAACCAGACTTCCACCTCATGTTTCCACCCTTGCTGGTGGTCCATGAATGGACTGTGAGACCTTCTGAAACTGTGAGCTAAAATAAATCTTTCCTTCCATAAGTTATGGGTGTCAGATATTCTGTCGAAGCAATGAAACAATTAAGTAATTAGACATCTGATATAGTAGTGCACACCTGTGACCCCATAATTCAGAGGCTGAGGCAGGAGGATTGCTATGAGTTCTAGGCTAGTCTGGGCTACATGGGGAGTTCATGACCAGCAGCCTGGGCTATAGAGTGAGACCCTGTCTCAAAAAAAAAAAAAAAAAAAAAAAAAAACAAACAAATAAGAAACTTGTATTTCTGATTAGGTGAGGCTGCCTCATCCTTCTTTGTTACTAGGTGGGTATCTTTGGATGAGTCACTTCTATATTTTCTGAGTAACAGTTTTCTGAGCTTTATCTATTTTGAGAATACCATCGTAACATATAAGAAAAAGTGCTTTGTAACGTTGTGAAGAGTTACATAAGAATAAGCAAAAACTATTATTTCTTCCCCAATATTTCTTATATCCTTCCATGAGCTATGAAGCACTAGGTGATGGATTTTTTTCTTTTTCTTTTTTTTCTTTTCTTTTTTTTTTTGTATTGGAGAGTGAACCCAGGTATTCACACTGAACTACATCCCCAGCCCATTAAAAAAAAAAATGTTATATTGAGGCAGGGTCTCACTAAGTTGCTAAGTAGCCCAGGCTGGACTCAAACTTGTGATACTCCTGCCTCAGCCTCCCAGAGTACAGGGTTTATAGGTCTCTGTCACCAGACTCAGCATGGGATTTTAAATTACTAAAACTTGCATACTTTTCCAGAACAACTTTGTAGTTTTTTTCAGAGGAAAGTATGTCCCATAGGGCCTCATTTATCATGTATTCCAAATCTCTCCTGGTAAGAAATTCCAGTCCCTTGGGAAGACCATTGACCCCCTTGGCTTCAAATGAACAGAAAATGCTCCCAAAATACTTCTTGCTTCTTTCACCCAAATACTGAAGAGCAGAAATTTCCCAAATCCCACTATTTCCTGTTGACCCTAGGACCTGAAGTGTCCCCCAAAAGCCTCATGTATTTTAATGTTATGGATTGTCTATGGAGTCATGTAATGTTGGTGGGTTGGGGTCTGGCCTGGAGGGGTGGATTGTAGTTGTTGGGATTAGGGGCATGTGAGTTGAGACTAAAGGCTTGTGAGTTAAGACTAAGGGTGTGTAGTGGCCACACCTTCAGTACCCAGATGCAGGAAAGACTAAGACTGGCACTTGAACTAGTCTCAATGAGTCTCACTTGCCTGCCTGTTGGTGATGTCCTGAGAAGCTGCCTCCACCTCTCTCTCTGCCATGTACTTCAATTGCTGCTGGTCACCCCTGAATGGACTGTGTCCATCTGAAACTGTGAGCTAAAATAAACCTTTCCTTTCCTAAATTTGTGCATGTCGGGTATTGAGTCACAGCAACAAAAAAGTAGCCGAGACACCCCACAACCTAGAAGGCCACGTGGTGACTGGTGATCCCAGAAGACTGTGCTGATGCTCTGTGCACAGAAGATGGCAGATCTTTGGACTGCCTACAAGTGCCTTCCTGAGGGAGTGGGGTTGGTGGGTGGCAGGTGACTCAGTGTCCCACGCCAGTCTCTCTCATAACCCCTTGAAAACAAAACCTAAACCAGGTGTGGGTTTAGGTTTGCAATCCCTGTAATCTGGGAGGCCAAGGCAGAAGGATCACCAAGTTGGAACCCAGCCTGGGAAAATTAGTGACTTACTGAGACCCTGACTCAAAGTAAAATGACAAATGAAGGGTTGGAGATGTAGCTCAGTGTGAAGGCCTTGGGTTTGGTCTCCAGTGGACAACCACACCCCCTGCCTCAACCCCAAGAAAAAAGATTGTTTTACAGTTGAAGGGATTCACGAGCCAGGGAGGATATAGCACAAGGAGATGCTGCTGAGAGGTCAGTGGCCAGGTGATCAGACAGAAAGGAGGCACTGTTGGTTCCTGGTGCTGTGTGGCTCCTGGGACATGAGGATGGACTCATGGGTGAGTCAACCAGGTGTGATGTCTGATTGGTGGCAGCCCATTGCAGATAAATGCAGAGAATATTCTCAACTATTAAGAGGTAAGATTGGAAATGATGGCAAATGAGTCCATTAAAATATTACAGAAAAATATTCATGGCCATGAATCCCCCTCAAGAGTCCTCCCCTCACTTTGAACATATTTATTCCATCATCTTGCCTCTTTTGAAGCAGCTCTGGAAGTCCTCTTTTCTGAGTCCCTTTATAATACGTAATTTAAAAAAAGAAATCCAGTGCTGCCGAGTGCAATCCAGGGGAAAGGCAGGCTTGTAAAGACATGATGGTGTGTCCTCATCCACCTTAGTCACCAGAACTGGCACTGTGCCATTTCTGACTCTTCCCTAAAGTCAGAAATCCCACAAAAAGAAAAAGGTTTTGGATTGATTCAGGACACTGAGGCAGACGCACAGTGCAACTAAAGACACCAAGGAAAGAGAGCTTCCGGAAATGTGTCAGGAAGTGGCGAGAATGGTAGGACGAGTGTGGTTGAAGCAGTGGGGAGGAATTTGAAGAGGAGTAGTGGCAAAGCATCTCTCATTGTAGTAATTTTACAAAATAGAAGCACACACTGTAGTTTTCTATCAGCTCTTGTACTTCTTGACATAATTTAAGAATAAATGAAGATGTTTGTTTCCCCCTTACTTTTCTAAGAAGTTTTAAAAACAATTGGTGATGGTCCCAAGGAGAACTCAGCTAGGGATAGATACATTGCTGTTGAGCCCCTTTGCAGATGCAAAAGCGACTCGGATCAAATTCTCAACTGAATCAGCGTTTCGACTTTCAGGGGAAAAGTCCATGAGCATTTAAGGTTTTGTTTTCCCACTTGACTATGTATGACCAAACACTGGTTGGATTCAGAAATGATTTGGAAGTGAAAAGATATACACCTTTTAAGCTAAAAAACTAGCGAGAAAGTAGCCACAGGTTTTTGACTAGTAGTTGGAACCCACAGCCCTGTTTTGGAGTGAGGCTATAACTGTGTCTTAGTCACTTTCTCATTTGCTGGGATGCCATACCTGAAACCCACACCCCAAAGAAGAGGTTTATTTTAGTTCACAGTTTCAGGTGGTCTCAGTCCATCCCTGGGCGGCTGGTACAGGTGGAAGGGCATAGCGGAGGGCCCAGCTGGAGAAAAGCTGTTCACAGCATTGCAACGGGAGGCTGAGAGAGTAGGGAGTGCCATTAGTGAGGGAGGGCGGTGTTCATTCCAAGTCATGGCCCAGTGATCTGCCCTTTCCAAGTCAAGCGACTATCTGCTCCTTCTGCTGAGCATCCTACCCCCACCCGCCCTGCAACAGCACAGGAAATGCATGGATTAACCTCCACAATTGAATCACCTAAACGCATAAGGCTCTACAGGGACATTCCAGATCCAAACCATTACAGGTGTATACATGCGATGTGTGTGTGCTTACACATGTGTGAATGCGTGTGTGTTTGTGTGTGTGTGTGTTTGCACATATATGGAGCTGGGTGTGTATGTGTGGTGTGGGCTGGGATGGAGGCAGCAGGAAAAGAGAGGTTGCCTGAGGTTCTCCCTGAGGGACCACGCACACCCACACAAAATCCAAATATACTAAATTTTGGAATGAAGCACAGATTTCCCATGTAGCTGCAGAGGTGGAAGGCGGCCTTCAGACATGGAAAATGACAGATAATTATGCACTCTTTTGACAGCATGTCTGCTACCTAATAATTCAAACTATTGGTATGAAGAAAAAAAAGCCAAGAATCTTGATGAAGTTGGAAGAAGAGCTGAACCCTTTGCCTCCACCTCCTGCACGGGAGCCTGTTCTATTTTTAGCTGGAGAAGCGGCAGGAGGTGGCCAAGCAGGACAGCTCACTTAGGACAGCTGCATGCAATGTTGCCCTCAGTTCATGTGTAGTGCCTTCTGCTGCACATGTTAAGACAAAATACTATTGCCAGTCCCCACGGCACAGGTTCTATTTTCGGTACCTGGGCGGGGGAGGGGAGGGGTGTCAAGGCAGGAGGCGTGCAAGCTCGAGACCAGCCTGGGCAACTTTGTGACTTGGCAAAACCTTCGCTCAAAATCAAAACTGAAAAAAGAGCTGGGGATGTAATTCAGGGCAAAGACCTGGGTTCAGTGTCCAGTACCGCAAAAACAACAATAACAACAAAAAAACTTCCAAAGAATAATTAAATAGTAACCATGTATTCCATTGCAGAGTGCTTTGGAAGTTAAGTTTGCACTGATTTCATTGAATGCTAACCTCACAGAGAAGCCAAAATGGGCATCTCTGTCCCTCGTCAACAGATGAGGACATAGAAGGCCATGTGAAGCAGTCACTGGCACAGCTGACAATTGTCCATGCCTCTGATTCCTTGCCTGCATATTCCAATTAAAATGAAAACTCTGGGCTACTTTTCTGTTTGTGAGGTTGATTTTTAGTAAGGAGTATTTAGAAGCACTGAGAAATTTCATCTGGAGTCACATCATTAGTGCAGAACTAGGGGTAATTTCACAGATCCCCTTTTCCCAGGAAAGGAATTCTAGAGGAAAGAGTTACGGAGACAGTGGTCTCGACTCTTCACTCACTTTTTCTTCCACTGGCTCACACATTCTTTATTTATTACTTCACTTTCCAACATAGGATCCGATGTAACAAACCTCAAATGATGCATAAATCATGGCTGTCAGCAGAATTGTGAGTCGTTAACAGCGGGATCCAGCTGGGGCCACAAAGGCAGTGCGACATTCCTATTTCATTAGATATCTGACTTGGGTCCCCAGAAAGAAACTTGTCATTAGATTATATGATAAACATTGTTCAAATAGATTTCTCTAATTGTTCAAAAAAATGTGTGTGCGCACGCACGCGCACGTGCACACACACACACACACACACACACACACACACACACTGGCACTGTCCTGAGCTACTTAGGCAAATCGAATTAGTGAGTAACACAGCTTTCACGGTAAAGAAGAATGAGAAATGTTTCTCCAGACCCAAGGTGAGCCTGGATGAAGGATGATGTGTGAGGAGCTAACATTCAGCACCTTCTATTTTTCTCTTCAAAGAAAACCAATGCCTGTAATCCCAGCGTAGGCAACTTAGCAAGACCCTGTCTCAAAGTCAAAAATAAATATGGGTTGGGGAAGTAGCTCAATGTGAAGGGGCGGGGTTCAATACTCAGAACCGCACAAAAAAGAAAGAAAGAGTGGAGAAAGAGAGAGAGAGAGAGAGAGAGAGAGAGAGAGAGAGAGAGAGAGAAAACCAATTCTAGGAACTAGGAGGAAAACATTAAAATTCTGTAAAAGCTGTTTTGTATTCAGGTCTTTTGTACTAAATGCCAAAATAACGTGAGCACGTTCCTCCTTATTTTTGAGATGGGTGGATGGAACACTAATTCCCCAGTGGGCTCCCTTGCTTCCTTCCCAGTTGAGGCCGCCTCTGGGGGCCACTCAGAGAGGAAACTTTCCTAAGTTCTTCTCCACATCACTCCCTGCAGCCAGGTTTGGACCAGCTGCCCCGGGCGCGCTCAAGCTTTGAGGAAAAGCCAAGAGCTTTGGTAAAGCCATCAGGCGCTGCTGCTGGGGACAGGCCTTTTCCAAGCAGCAGGGCCTTCCGCGAGCTCCACCTCTCCAGGCCCGCTGGTTCTCAGAGGTGATAGCAGTGAAGGAAGGGGCCACCCATGCCTCCTCTCTTTTCCAGGCCACGGAGGACAGCCCGAAGCAGCTCTGTGCACACACGCAACTCGGAGGAACTCACCCAACCCACGCCGGTCATCACTGATTCTGTGGGAAAACGAGGGTTTCCCAAGGACAAAGCGTCCTTGGTGGGCCCCCGTCTTGAGCTGTTCAGGTCTGATCACGTGGTCCCCGGGCACTTGGTCCTCTCCTTCACGCTATTGCTCCAGCTCTTTATTCATCTGGAATTCTTTCTCCTTGTGGTGCTCGCAGTTGAACCCAGGGTCTTCACATGGAGCTACATTCCCAGCCCATTTTCAGTTTTTACTTTCAGACAGAATCTTGTGAGGTTACCCGGGCGGGGCTCCTTCTGCTTCAGCCTCCCAAAGTGCTGAGATCACACCTCCATGCCTCCCCGCCCATCTTGAAATCTCTTCTCTTTCTCCTCCTTTGCAGAAGGAGTCCTTCTCATTGGGCTACATCTCCAGCCTATTTTTCATTTTCAATTTTGAGAGAGAATGTCTCTAAGTCACTTAGTTGCCCAGGCTGGATTCAAACTTGCAACGCTCCTGCCTCAGCCTCCCAAAGTGCTGGGATGACACAATACCCTCAGGAAGAAGCACATTTACTGAATTCATTTCAACAGACTGAAAATGTGGGGCAATTCTATTAGTAGTTATGAAAGCTTAAAGACTGTTTTTGCCTGTCTTGATTATAAGGACTTGATAAAAATTGCAGAATTATTCCTTTTTTAAGGGACCAGTAAATAAATATTTAAAATAAATATTCAAAGAGATAAACAGTCTTACGGTAGATTTCTCAAGGTTTAAATAGAATCAGTCATCTCAGTGTTGCTGGTTATGGGAGAAGCCCAGTTCACCCCCATACTTTGTATTAACCAATATGTTTCCTATCTTAATAGTGAGCTTCACATTTATAAAATGGAATGAAAAACAGACAAAGCCCATAAATCCAGGTGAGCCAAATGAATTCCTTGGGGTGTGCACACTCCACTTGTAAATATTTCCCATTGAAATCTTGTAACCGGGAGAGGCTGAGGCCCACGATCATTAAAGTGACATTTCCTGTATTTTTATCATTTCCATAGGAATGTCAGTTATTGCCCATATTAAAGGTCTCTAGGGGAAAGGATTAGTAGGAGACGGGAATCCTTATATGCAGGAAGCATAAATCCCAAATGAAGCTTTATATCCTTGGATTTTTCTAAGAAGAATCATTGTCCTTAAAAAAAGAACTCAAAAGTTCTATGTTTTATGTATTTTGAGAAGTTTGATAAGCCTTTCACTGTATTTATAAAATTTAATTAACATTTTAAAAAGCACAATAGAAGACATTGTTAGAGGATCTAATTTCTCTTACCAGAAAAATGCTCCAAAGGTTTTTGTTGATCACAGAGCAGTTTTTCACCCAGTCAACAATAGCTCTCTATTATTATCCAATATTGGTGCTTAGGGAATGTTTGTCCACTGAATAAGCAGATTTTCCATATTAAAATGTCTCATGTACTCCTCTGGTTGTGTTGGTTTCTTGCTCAGAAATCTTTCATGCTTCCCTGTTGTCTAGAGCCAGGCTGTCCAAAATGGCAGCCAAGAACCACACGTCCTTCTGAGCACTTCAACGTGTGACCCATCAAGACTGGAGTGTGCTGCTCAGTGTGGAACACACAAGCTGACACAGTGTAAGGAATGGAAAAATGTGTGGTGCAGCTGTTACATGGTTTACATATTGTAATGATGATACTTTAGATCTATTGAATATGATATTATCACTTTACCTGTTCCTGTTTTCACTTTTTGTTTTAAAGTTGGCTGTCAGGTAATGTAAAACTACTTTAGTGACTTGAAATTTTGGCCTACCTACTAGACAACACTGGTAGACCAGCCAAATTTTCTTTGCTTGATCTTCCCCCTTGATATATTTAGATTTCTAAGCTTATATTCTGTCATGTTTTCCTGCTTCTGACTGCCCCCTCCTCATAGAATGCTCTTCCTTTTAAGGTTCAACCACCCTTATGATCTACCTAAAGTTCTCCCTTTTCTATGGCATGATCCTCCTATCTTGAAGCATTTCCCCCCCGTCTCTAAATTCTTAAAATCTTTATTTGGAGATATTTATATGGCATCAATCAACTTCTGTCTATAATTTAGGTGTTTGTGCTATTACATTATTTTCTCACTAAGCTGTGAGTCTTGGTAGGAAAAGATACTTTTAGTGATGACTCAAATTTCTTAAACTGGAACAAGACAACCATGTGCCAGTCAGAAATCCTGCTAGTTATTTTAATAGAAGCTATTTCATATGGAGAACTGGCTAAATAAGAATGGGAGGCCTGAGGACTGAGAAGAGGATGCCAAAGGAATGTAGAGGTAGTCACAGCAGGAAGCAGCTACCATCCTTAAGACAGGGGTGTGGGGCTCCAAGAAAATTAAAATTAGACAGCTTTCTAGTCACTGAGAAACAAGACCTGACAGCCATAGCTTTAAAGGAAGAGAGGTTGAATCTGGCTCACAGTTTCAGGGGAGCCAGTCCATGGTTGGCTGGCTCCAAAGCAGAAACATCATGGCAGCAGGGTGTGCTGGAGCAAAGCTCCTCATGGCATCTGGGAAGCAGAGCAGGGAATCAGCACCAGGGAGGAGGAAGGGCCAGGATCAAACATACACCTCAAAGCCACCCCTTCACAACCTACCTAGACATGCCCAGAGGTGCGTGGGTCCCAAAGTCATTCAAGTTGAAACTCCATTCTAATTGTCAGTAGGGTCATTATTAGACCCCATGAGCTGGCTGAGGGACACGGTAGAGCAGGAATTCACAACTCTGCAGAAGTGCCCTCTGCTAGTGCTTGGAGGAATGGGTGTCCTGGAGCTGGGCTTAGGCATTCAGGGAAAGGATACTGCCCATCTGGTGTTGATGGTTTGAGAAGATATGATAAGGCTGGGTTATGCTGTGGATCTAGAGTGTCCCCAGAAAGCCTCGGGGTTGGAAGGTGGTTCTACCATGGGGGGTTAGTCTGTTGATTTGCTGTGCTGTTAATAGGTGAGGCCTGGTTGGAAGGGGTGGGTCACTGGGGGCTTGACCTGGAAGGGGCAGATCACTGGGTCATAATCTAAAAGGGTATGTGCTAGCTCCATCCTGCCTCACACTGTCAACTGCCTATCTTGACATGCCCTGAACAGCCTTTCTCTGGCTAGGCCTCTGCCAAGCCCTTATAGCATTGCCGGCTGCCCATCCATAGATTAAGACCTTCTGAAACTGTGAGCTAAAATAAACTTTTCCTTTCTTAACTTACAGGTGCTAGGTATTGTCTCAAGAATGAGAGCAAATAACTAAGACAAACTGCTTTGGGAGTGTAAAAAAACAAAACAAAAACCAGCTTAGAGACTGTAATCAACTACTTTTGGATCCATGTGTTACTTCCAAGATGAAGAGCCAGCCATTGCTGAGTGAGCCCAAGAGGGACAGGGCAGTAGGAAGGCACCAGATCTGCCTCCCTACTGCTGCCATTCCATGGCCTCCAGGCATCCATCTGGATGGACCTCCACAGAAACCCAATGATCACCGAGATGTGTGAGTTCCATCCTGGGGGCAGAAATTTCACATGATCTTTATGTTCATGCCCTTGTGACATCCCTGCTTCTGAATGTGGGCAGGTCCTTGGTACTCGGTTAGGTATGAAAAAGTTATAAGACATTTCTTCTGTGGTTAGACTCTTGAGAACAATGACTTTCATGCTGTTGTCTATTGTCTGCCTGGCTTTCACGTTTTGATAAAAGGAGGTGCCATGTGCAAGTACAGAGAATGATTTCCAGCCAGTGAGCAGCTGAGATTGTGTGCAGTTGATAGCAGCCAGTAAGGAACTGAATCTTGTCAAATCCTTCAGACTGAGCTTTGAAGTAACTCTTCCTCAGTCTGAACTTTGAGATGAGACTCAGACCCCAAGCTTACATATTGATTGAGGGTTTCTGAGAGGCTGGGAATCAGAACATGCCACTATGTCTTGGTTACAGACACGGGGAGAAAAGAGAGTTTTGAGGTTGTTACAAAGCAGTAGCTAACTGATGCATTCTCCTAGACTAACAGCAAAGCACAGGTCAATCTGAAAGGAAAATAATAAGTAGTTAGATTCATATCTAGAATATGTGCATCTAGACATCACTAGCTGCCTGCCAATCACTTCTCTGTATCTCTTATAAATCCACATAATATAAATATCAACCAGCCAAAGGAAGACATTTTCTGACTAAATATTTTATTTTTCAATAAGATGTTATTAAAGAAGAAACATACATCCAATAAATATATGACACGAAGCTCATTGTCATTATTAATCTGGCAAGTACAAATCAACACCACAGACAGAAATGCTACTATGTGCACATCGGTTGTAACACATTGAAAAGATTGACAATACCAAGTGCTGATGGAGCTGGAAACAAGGGGAACTGCTGTTCATTGCAAGTGGGAGGGGAAAAGAAATTAACCAGAAATACAGAACCTTTATGTGGTGAACACTACGGTGGTTCCATCCTACTATATGTACCTGGGGTCTCTTGCACATGTAGCACACACAGCTTGAAATGCTTGTTGAAGCTGAGCCTGGTGGCGTAGGCCTATGATTCCAACATTCTGGGAGGCTGAGGCAGGAGGATTATAAATTCAAGCATGGCACGGTTAATTTAGCAACTTAGGGAGACTCTATCTCAAATCAAAAATGAGCTAGGGATGTAGCTCAGTGGAAGGCCTTGGTCTCAATCTCAATTACTGCAAAAAAGGAAAAAAAAAGAAATTAGTAAAAATAAAGAAAAAAGGATTCCTTTCAGAGCCTCCGGTTAACCATATGACATTGACATTAAATAATTTACCTTGTCCAAAGTTGCACAGTAGGAAAGCAACTGGCTGAGAAGGGAAACCTGGATTGTCTTTGGCCAAATATGGGAGCTCAGGTGCCTACATTATATAACTGCACGTCCTGCCCATGCTAAGCCTTATGCCAGGAAATCTCAGAGCCCTGCTGTACCACAGTCCTTGATCTAAGGCAGCCACTCCACTAGTCATTTCAGTGACTCTATGGCTCATCCATGTGGCTGCAATCACTTGCTTCTGCCTTGAAGTTTTCTAAACCTTCCGTAGCTATTTAACGCTAAGGCCAAGCTCATGTGCACCAATTAATTCACCATGGGATCACTTCTTCCATTCCCTCATGCAGGGAACGAGACTTGGAGAGCCCGCTGCACAGCCCCCTTCATGAATGATGTAATGAGAACAGGGCACACCAGCCTTCTCTTTTGACTTGAGTAAATCCCTCTTTCCCCTCACTCATTGCAGGTGTCTCAACTCCTGCACATGAAATCAGATTTTCCATGTTTAGAGCAAACTTCTCAAATTTCTTGTGGGGGGTAGGTAATGAGTTCATGTGTGCTGGCTAATTAGGTGAAACATTATTTTGCTAAAAATCTTGCACGGCCCTTACTTGTGGTCAACCTGATTGTATTTGAACCTAAAGTTTTGTATTCATATCCCTGTTCTAATGACAAATGACAGGATGGTAATTTAGTTGAGTGAGAAGAAACAAATGGCCGCTTTCTTTTCCCCTGTGATTCAAACCAACCTCAAACAAAACCAGGCAGAGAGAAGCTGCGTTTGCTCCCCATCACCCTCGATATACTTCACTCCCTCCCCTGGGGGTTTGTCTCCTACCCAAGAAGTCCTCTCTGGCTTTTCATTTTCTTCCCCAAACTTCTCTTAGGAAATGACTTGATAAACTTGTTCATTAAGGTAAATAAATGACAATTTTTCATTGGGCTAATTTTATTTCAAGATGGCCTACATCCTTGAGCCAAGTGGTTTCATTTCTAATGATAGCCCTAGATTCTGTTTCTAGTAATCTTTCATGAATTTCGTGTACTTCCATATTATCAGTTTCTCTATAAAGAATAATAGGACCATTCTACTTATCATCATGGTATTGGAAACATCTGGAATCATGTTTCTGTATTAGCTCTTAGGTGAACACAGACTCAGTTAAGTTTCTCTATGTACTTTAAAGCACGTGTCCCCAACCCCCAAGCCACAGACAGTTACTAGATTTTGGCCTGGTAGAACTGGGCTGCATGGTGGAAGCTGAGCTTTGAGCCAGCATGTGAAGGTGCATCTGTGTTTACAGTCACTCCCTGGTGCTCTCATTACCGCCTGAGCTGCACATCCTCACAGATCAGGGGCAACATTAGATCCTCACAGGAGTATAGCCCCTGCTGTGAAACAGGGAGGGATCCAGGTTGCACACTTCTTGTAAGAATCTGATGCCTGATCTTACGAGGTAGAGCTGGGGCAGAGCTGCTAGTGCCATCACCTTGTACCCCTCACTCCTGGAAGAGTTGTCTTCCATGAAACTGGTTGGGGATGGCTGTTGTAAAGAACCAATTAATTACATGTAACTCACAGTTGTTTAAATGATCACAACGTGCCATCCCTAGAGGCATTGTTAGTGGTTGGGATTCAGTATCTATAGTTTACAGGGGTGGAAAGTGGCATCCAGAAAAGCAATCTAGACAGCTGACTGGGGCCTAAAGGGGATTAGAGGCCAGTGTTGCCATTTCATATCCAAAAAAAAAAAAAAAAAAAAAGACGATGCCAATCTCCTTGTTAGTGGACAGGGAAGATCATGCCTGCCGGGCTTGATGAGGCAATGAGTAATGGGCCCCAGGAGAGGTAGTTGATTTGAGAGGAGAACTTGATACCAGCGGTTTTATGTAGGCTGGGGTGGTGGTGCAGGCCTGTAAACCTAGCACTTGGGGAGGCCGAGACAGGAAGATCACAAATTTAAGCCCAACCTAGGCAACTTGGTAACTTGGCGAGTCCCTGTCTCAAGACCACAAAATAAAATGGACTGGCGATGTTGCTCAGCATAAAGACTTTATGCTCAAATCCCAAGCTAAAATCCAAAACCAGAAACAAAAGTCATACACAAACCCAGGTCTTCGTATCTTCTGTGGAAGTCTCAAGAATCTAATCTGTGTCAATTCTCCTGCTTCAGCCTCCCAAGTGTTGGGATTACAGGCATGTGCCGTCACGCCTGGTTTATGTGGTGCTAGGGAATCAAACCCTTGCCAGGTGAGTGCTCTGACCACTGGCAGATAGCCCCAGCACGAGATGTAGATTTAACCTGTGTCTTTTCACTGAGTTCCAGCCAATGAGAAGGAGCAGCCATGCTGTTTGTTTGGCCCAGGAAGCTGAGATTTGACCACTGTTTTTTTCTTCCCTCTAAATTAAACAGAAGTCAAGTGTTGGGAACACAAAGTCACTGTTAATTCTTGTGATTTAACAGACACAGTGAACATGCTGAGAAAAACAGTCTCTTACCCTCTCTGCAAGAGACGTTGCTTATCCTGGTTTCAAATCTTGGTGGCAAATAGTTGGGCACAGGGGCACATGCCTGGGATCTCAGTGCTCTAGGGTTGATTTTCCATGTTATCCTAACCAACCTCAAGCAGAGAGAAGAGCAGAGAGAGGCTGCCTCTGTTCCAGGCCGCTGGGCTTAGTGGTTTAGCCTCTCCCATGTGAGATTTCTCTGTAACTCAGGGAGCTCCCTCTTCCCTCTGCTTTTTCTCCAAACTTCTCTCAGGAGGTGATCTGAGTCTTACTTATTCTGAAAGAATGAGGCAGGATGATCATGAGTTTGAGTCCAGCCTAGAACCTAGTGAGATCCTCCTCATCTCAAAAACAAACAAACAAACAAACAAATACCCAGAATTAAGGCCAATTTTTTTTCAGGTTGTGAAGAGAACCCTTTGTTGGGGAAATTATAGAAGAGGAAGAAGAAAAGAAAGGGAAAGGAAGAGGATAAAGTTTCTGCTAGTCAGAAGGAGGAGCCAGAAATATTGGTTGCCCCCACAAAAAATGTTTTGGTAACCACTGGAATACGGAGAAAGGTAAAAATTTCCATGTAACCTTCACTTATATAGATCATTTGGGAAGTATTATAACACACTGGCTTGTTTCAGATGTAAAATAAGGACACATACTGAGGCTGTAAGACACGTTCTTTCTTCCAAGATGTCACCTAAAATGGACACATCTACTTCCACATAAAATCTACCGCTTGGATAAGTTTGGAGCAGGCTGCTGTACTTCCGGTTTCTCTGATCCACAGCCATTTCTATGCTATGTAGAGTAATAATACTGTCTGTAATTGTGATCTAGCTGTGAATGGAGGTACTTGTAGGAAGTGTGATCAAAATATATAGTGGGAAATTAAATTTTAAAAATTTATTACAGGGAAACACACGTTGCCACTAATCCACCTCGAAATACTCCCTCTTGTGTCTAACACATTTATTCCATCCTTCTTGCCAGTTTCTGAAGTAATTCTGAAGTCCTCTTTTGTGAATGTCTCTTTGTGGCTGCCTCAATGTCCTGAATTTATTCATAACTTTGATATACCTTTTTGTCAAATAATAACATTCTAATATGGCCTCATTCACCTTACTCCTTGGATCTGGCAGCTTGTGATTTGCGGCTCTTCCCCAGTGTAAAGAAAATGGCCACAGAAGGCAGACATGTGGAATTGATTCAGGACATCAAGGCAGCCAAGACAGCACAACTGAAGATGATAGTCATGAAATAGTTGTAGAACTGCTTCAGAAAGGGACAAGAAGGATGGGCTAAGCATGTTGGAAGTAAGTATGTTATTGATTCCTCTTGACTATAATCAAATTCTTAAAAATTAAGCATTCATTGTAGTTTTGAATCACATCCCATATGTCTTATTTTCTTGTTTTCTTCAAAGTACATATTTCGTAAAGGACTTACCAAGCAGTGTTCATGAAAAAGCTTGTGTCAGAATTCCTGAAAAAAGCTTTTAAAAGTTTCAATGATTCATCAAGTTGTTAAGTAATTAATTATTTTATATTAATAATAACTATAGAAAGATATAAACATTTCAAAACTTACTACCATTAGTACACGAATATTAGCAGTTTGCATCTGTAAGTCAAGCAACCAATTCCTTCGTCTAATTGTTTTTGCAATTTAGCTCTTGGCATTGGAATTCAGTGAGGGTCTTTCCTGGTCAAAGTTAATGACATGGGTTAGGTATCCAGGGGTCCTGACAGTTTCTCGTAGGGTGAGAATTGTTAGCAGAAATGACTAACATAATATTTTCTTCCCCGCTGGAAGAATAGAGAATGGATATAGGTGGGCAGCAGGTCATGAAGGCTGAGTTCTGGAATTTCTCCACTTAAAAATAGGTCAGTTCTGTTTTTCCTTGGGAGTCCAGTGGGCAATGCTCCTGTTGCCTACACTTTTAAAAAATACAAATTGACCTTGACAGTGAAACAACTTGCAACTTTTACAACTCCCTTTGGGGAAGAACTTGGAATACATCTTACCCTCCTGCTCTGGGAGGCTTGAGCTTAAGGCTAGATGCTCCTTGGGGCCCTGGGGCTCAGACATTCAGAGGGCAAGAGACCCAATAGGGTAGGCTCACTGGTTTGTGTTTCCTGAACTGAAAGCGTTGAAAATAAATGTCTTCCTGCTTCCTCTTGACTTCTCTCATTTTGGGGGCTAGGGCTTCATGAACTTGATGATTTCTGGGCAGTGCTAAGCTCAGGACAACATGGCAATGCATTTTAGCCAATTACCCAGAACAGTCAAGCTGCCGAGATTGAATGGATCTGAATAACTTTGAATAACTTTGGGTTTTAGTTTCTTGGAAAACACCCTCCCCCTCCATGTTCTTTGTGGAAAATAAGCACTTTTAAATAAATTTTCTTTTATTGTAAGGAATTTGGGGGATGGGTAAACAAAAGAAATGAATAGTACTTATGCTGATGAGGGGACATGCTAAGAGTCTCAGAAACAGGGCAGTTTTGTTGGGAAATATTGCTTAATAAAACATTATCATTTTCTAGCAAAAACTTGCCCCACTCCCTGCTCTGCACTTGTGGTTAGAATACACAGTATGCTCAAATTTGATTATTTACAGAATCAAAAGGACATATGTCAGATTCAGATTGGGCCAAGGCTCTTCTGTTTATATATTTTTAAAAACTAGATCAAAGGGGCATTTTAAAATTTAAAACAATTATTTTAATGCTTGCTTGGATCCAGACACCAGTAGTTAGACTCTTGGGAAGGAAAGAGAAATAGTTTCAAAGCCCTCTGGTCTGTGTCTCAGACTTTCCAATAAAAAGGAGCCTCATTTAGAAATTTCTAGAAGCCTCACATGGAGCTTCTCAAGAGGTCCCCAGGGCTCACTCATGAATGGTTATTAGCAGAAATGGTGCACACTTCCTTCACACCCGCTAGCAAAGGGCCTCTCTTATTTTTTTGCTGCTGAAGCATAACACAACTTAAGGAGGAAGGGTTTGTTGTAGCTCACAGTTTCAGGAGATCTCAGTCCATTCCTGATATGCTGGCAAGGGGAAGGGTGTGGCACAGAGCCTAGCTAGAGAACAGCTGTACGTCCCACGGAAGACAGGAGGCAGAGAGAGAGAGAGAGAGAGGAAGGGTGGAGCTACGGCATACTCGTCCACATCATGTCCCCCTCTTCCAAACACCTCCTAAGAGCACAGGAAATCAATGCATTAACTTCCATGATTGAATCACTTTTCACACGAGGATTTGGGGGAACATTCTAGAACCCAACCATAACATTGTGGGTCAAAACAAAGAAGAGAGTTTTCACAGATGCAAAAGCCAAGGGAAGTCACAAAAATGTTCATTTAATAAACTATCATCAAAGCTGGTGCCCAATGGATTATACTTTTTGTTTATGTACTAATTGAGTTGAAAGTCATATCCTGGCTTTAAACATCTTAACATCTACATACGGTGAATGTTTAAATTAAAGGAAATAATTAACAGAGTGAAGACGGAACTGACAGACTGGAAAACATTTTTTACCAGCTACGCCTTGGACAGGAGGCTAATAACTGGAATATACAATGAGCTGAAGAAAAATAGACCCCTCAACATCAAACACCCAATTAAAATACTGGCAACTGAAATGTGTAGAGGGTTCTCAGACAAGGAAGTACAGATGGCCAACAAACACATGAAAAAGTGTCCAACAGGTTCAGCCCTTAGAGAAATTAAAATCAAAACAACACTAAAGTATTATCTTATCCTGGGAGAATGGGTTATACCAAGAACTTGAGTAACAATAGATGCTGGCAAGGTTGTGGGGTAGATGGGGGAGGGAGGAACCCTTTTCCACTGCTGCTGGGACTGTAAATTGGCCCAACCACTATGGAAAGCAATGGTGGAGTCTCCTCAAAAAGCTGAACAGAAGTATTCCACTTGATCCAGTGACACCTCTTTTGGGTTTCTTTCCAAAAGAGTTAAAAGCATCATATAACAGAGCTACATGTACACTCATGTTTATAGTAGCACAGATAACAATAGCTACATTGTGGAAGATGCTGAAATAGCCATCAACAGACCAGTGGATAAGAGAAAAAATGTGGAATCATGCACAATAAAGACAGATAGATTTCAGTTGTTTGCAGGTAGGTGGACACAACTTGAGACCATCATGCTCAGAGAAGTGAGTCAGACTCAAGGTTAAATATCACATGGTTTCTCTAAAAAGAGAAACCCAGAACACAAATAAATAACAGGGTCAAATGGGTGAGATACTGAGAGTCAGGGGGACGAGGGAGAGAGTGGGAGGGCAAAATGGAGGAAGGGAAGGTAACATGAAGTTAATGTGATATGTATGTGCACAAAATTCTCAAGCTCCATATAACCATTCTGTATTGCTTATATATATATATATATATATATATATATATAAATGGGGAAAAAATCCACCACAGTAAAAGATTCATAACCATGAATCCTTCAAATCTTCCCTTGCTTCAACCACCCTTTACCCCTGTTCTTGACACTTTCTGAAGCAGTTCTGGAAGTCCTCTTTCATGAGGTACTTCCTGTGGCCGCCTCTGTGTCCTGAACTGATTCAAAATGCTATTTTTGGCAATTTCTGGCAAATAAAAACATTATGGTGCATCCTCATCCACCTTATTCACTGGATCAGGCACCATGTGACTTCTGGCTCTTCCCCAAAATAAAAATGATTACACAAAGTATACATTTTGAATGGAGTTAGGTCATTGAAGTAGCTGCCCCCGTGCAACCAAAGACATCTAGCAAAGACTTTTGGGTCTGCTTCAGAAAGTGGCGAGAACACGGGATGAGTGTGCAGAGTGGGAGCGGGGTGGGTGGAGGCATTTTGAGGGAGGTCAAAGACAACATGTCTTTTGTTGTAATAATTTCTTTTTCGAATTTCGATATTCACCAAATATTTTTATCACCCCTCATACGCTGTAATGGTAATATTAAAAACTGAAGGAGAGAGGGAAAGCACGGAGAAACACACAGAATGAGTAACATGACAACGTGAAAGCCACAGTGAAGGCCTAGGGCCTAACCTGGGGACTCACGGATGTCAGGGGAGAAAATCTGTTTCTTTCTCCTATTAATCTATTAATATATCATCTCGTAGCCACTGGCTGACATATCTCTGGGCAGAAATTATCATAATTCTTTTGCAGCACTGAAGATCGACCGTAGGGCCTTTGCACTGAGCTATGTCCCCAATCCTTACCCCTTTTTCAAAATTTTCATTTCGTAACAGGATCTAGCTCAGTCATTCAATTGCTCAGGCTGGGCTCCAATTTGTGGTCTAGCGGCCTCAGTGCTGGGATTACAGGCTGCGCCACTACACCGGCAATTCTTATAAACTCAGGGGAGTACGGATAGCACTACACTTCACCAGCAATCATCACCAACCATTCGGGAGCATATAGATAAAAAGGCACCTGGTAACGTTGATCAGGCACAGGGACAAAAGAATCCGACTTCTGGTGTCCTCACCAGAGCCAGGGACTGGGGGTTGCTTCTAAGGCCTCGCTCTTGGATTGCAAGCGAGTAGGGCTGGATTTCCTGGACACTTGCTTCCCTGTGATCTGTCATCGAGACCTCAGTTTCTCCTTGAGGAAAACGGGGCTTTTCTAATTGAAGCCATTTCAGCCTTTAAACGATTCTACAACAGAATTCAGCAGAGAAGAGTAAAATGAAGGGGTGACACGAGTCATGAGAAAAGAAAGACGGGGGGGGGGGGGGGGGGGGGGGGGGGGGGGGGGGGGGGGGGGCGGGGGCGGGGCAGGGGCTGGATTATTTAAAACAGGGTCGCAGCTTTTTTGGTACCTGGGCCCTGAGTGGTGGAAGGTGATTTTTCCAAGGAGGAGGTGGTATGGGGTGGGAATTGGTATAAGATGACCATCTCTGCCTCATCAGTAATTAAAGGCGTCCTCTTCCGTCAGGCTCCCGGAAGCTGCCGGAAATGCGCCTCCCTGGGAACACAGCTGGTTAGTCTTTTCCTCTCCCCAAACTACCCGGCTTTCCCAGCCCTCTGTTCTAAGGCCCTCCTTCCCTTCCCCACCCTACCTTTCTCCCTGCACAGGGAAATGTCTCAGCAGAGCTCCAGGGACTGGCATTGCCTTTGAAAAGAATCATTCAAAGAATTCCTGCCCTTCGAGCTCCTCCGCCCTGCCTGGCTCAGAGTTGGTGAGCCCGGGCACTAGGAGGGCACCTGTGCTTGGGCCTGAGCCTGAGGAAGCTGAGGTCTACCGCAGGCAGGTACGTGGCTCTGCGTGGGGCGCCAGTTATCTGCAGTGGAAAAAGAAGTAGAAAAAGAAAAAAAAATATATAATAGAAAAAGAAATAGAAAAGTGAAAAAGAAATATCTATTATTAGAGTAATATAATAAAATATTGTGCAGTAGCGATACGTTTCTTGATTACTTACTTGTTGCTGTGACAGAGCACCCAACATCTGCAATTTAAGGGAGAATACATTTATTAAGCTCCCAGTTTCAGAAGGTCTCACAGTCCATTCGAAGTGGAAGCACAGGGCAGAGGCTGCACCACTGCTCACCCACTGCAGACAGAAGCCAAGTGAGGCAAGGCCACGCTCTTGTCTGCAAACGCAGCCCAAGCTAGAGCTTTCCCAGGAGGGCTCTGTAACAATGCTTCTTCTCTCTTCCTTTAATTACTTCAAGCTGCCAGCTGGGTCTGCCCTTCCCCCAGGGAGGGCAGGTGCCCCTCTCTCACTTTCTAGCCCACAGGTCAACACACCCTGAAAGCTCTGCCCTGGGCAACCCACTCCCAATAAGTTGACACATGGTTCCAGGTCAAACTGTCAAGCATCTGTCCCCTCTAGCCAGGTCCTACTGCCCAAATAACACAGCTTCAAAGACTTGAGGCTTTTGGGGCACACTTAAGAGGCAAACCATAGCAGTATGTATCAATCGTTTCATCTAAGGTGATCTTGGAATGGAGTTACTCACAGGTACTAAGGGAAGCTCTCTCTAATTCTGCTTTTTTGTTTGTTTGTTTTGAGACAGGATCTCACTTTGTAGTTCAGGCTGGTCCTAGACTCACCACGTAGCACAGGGTGCCTTGGCTAAATTTTATGTGGTGCTGGGGGATCGAACCCAGGGCCTTGTGTACTCCAAGCGAGCGCTCTCACCACCAAGCTATGCCCCAAGTCCTCTCTTAAAATTCCTTGACTCTGGTTTAGTGTTGTGTTTTCACAGCATTCAAGGAGCTTTTCCTCTTTTATGTCCTCACTTCTCCCATTTTTCACGGGAATGACGTCTACATTGTCAAAACAGAACGTTTACATAAAATCATTCCACGTTTTTTTCTTCTCCCTTTTACCCTCAGCTCTCTCCCACATACTCTGTGCTCGACCACTGCTCCGCACTTCTCTTAGTTTGGATAACTCATCGTTGGGGGATGTGTGGGGAAGACCCTATGCATACAGGACCCTCCCAGTTCTTGCAGGTGTGTTAATAAATGGTTCTGCCGGAACCTCCATGCCTGAAGGGAAGCTTATGTAGTCGCAAGATCACTCAGCTTCTACTTTCTCATGTTGAGTTTTTGGGAAACTAGGGCTGCATGTTCTCTCGTATGTGTGTGGCTCCCAAGAAGTCTGAGCCCGCTTTGATTTTCTATCCCGAGGGGGCTGGCCTTTCTGCCTGAAGATTTTTTCTTCTATTTCTAAAGTCTTAAAAAAGGTCTTCTGAAATATATTTTGTGACAATAATGTATATTGTGGACATTTCTGATGCATAGATTCTAGTCTTTTATTTTTTCCCCTAACATCATTCTTTTCCTTAGCATGCATTTTGTGGCTCATAACAATTGTACACAGCATGGAAAATTGGTGTGTACACATACCCCATTCCCATCATTCTTGCTCCCTTTCTCTCTCCTGTCTTTCCATCTCCATTTCCAGACCCCTTCCTGTCTCCACAAAGTTTCCCACCACCTTTCTTTTAGCTTTTATTTATTTATACTTATCGTTTCTCACAGAAGAGAAACCATGTAATATTGGATCTTCTGTATCTGATTTATTTCACTTAGCATAACGGTCTCGAAGTGCATCTGTTTTCCTACAAATGACTCAAATTTATCTTTCTTTATGGCAGAGTAATACTCCAATGTGTACATATATCACATCTTATCTCTCCAGCCATCTGTAACTTCCAAAATTTAACTACTGTGAGTTAGGCTTCTGTAAAATGGGAATGCATGTATCCAAGTATGCTCAAACTAAATATGTCTTTTTTTTCTGCCAGAGGTCATTCGATATTTATGGCATTATTCATTATTCACAGATCATACAAAATTATTGACTTAAAAATTAGCCTGCTATGTTTGTCTTATCTCTGCTGGACCATATGCCCATAGGCCAGAAGTTCACCTCCCTGTGTTGCTCTTTCTTCCTCTGACCTCAAAATGAGATTTCTTATGTATTTCTCTCTCTCTCTCTCTCTCTCTCTCTCTCTCTCTCTCTCTCCCTCTCTCTTTCTCTCTCTCTCTCTCTGTATTGGTACTGAGGATGGAGCCCACGGCCTTCATACCAGGTGATATTGCCAGCCCAATTTTTGGTTTTGATTTTGAGACAGATTCTTGCCGACTTGCTAAGTTACCTGGCTGGGCTTGAACTCTGAATCCTCCTGCCTCAGCCTCCCAGAGTGCTTGGCATCATCAATGACTCTGGCAACATTTTCATATCCAACACTCTTCCTCTAGGTACATTTTAAATTTGTCTTCATTCCCACATTGCATCTCTTCATTTTTCTTTTTCTTACATTTTTATCAGCATACTTTTGTGATACAAAACAATTATATTACCATAGGAAATTAGTATGGATGCATATCACATCCTAACAATTTTTGCTTCTCCTCACTTACCCTCTTCCCTCTCTGCCTGTCCCCCATCTGCACGAAGTCTACCTCCCTGTTTTTCCATCTCTTCTTGTTTTGCTCTTTGAATTATTTATAATTTGTTTTGTCAAGTAAGAAAAAAAAACATTTTGTGAGGCTGAGGAAGGAAGATCACAAATTTGACCCCAGCCTGGATAGTTTAGTAATTAGTGAGACTCTGTCTCAAATAAAATGGGGTCTGGAGATGTAACTCAGAGCAAAGGGCTTGTGCTCATTCCACAGTACTGAACAAGAAGGGAAGAAAAAGAAAGAATGGAAAGCCTATTCAGTCCTTTTCCTGAATTTGATGAACTGTTTCACATTCTTGTGTTTTCACTGAGCTTTGACTGTTGGATTTTAGGTGCTCCTTCATTTAGCAAGTCATGAAATGAATATTGTGCACTAACTTATGTCAATATGTTGAATTACATTTCTTCCGTCTTCATGAGCCAGTGATAATTATGTGCTTCCAGTAGGTGATGGAGAAGTGTTTGGTTTGTGAGATGTTTGTGACAGTTAATTTTAGGTGCCAATTTGATTAGGCCATGAAGTACCCAGATAGCTGGGTGAACATCATTTCTAGGTCTGTCTGTAAGAAACAAAACATCAGTAAACCTATCTACTTATCTATCTATCTATCTATCTATCTATCATCTTCTATCCTTTTGATTCTGTTTCTTTGAAGAATCCTAACACAGTTTCTACTTTTTAAGCTTATCACTGGGCCAGGTGTAAAGTCACATGCTTATAATTTCAGCTATGTTAGAGGCCGATGCAGTAAAATTGAAAGTTTCAGGGTAACCTAAGAAATTTAGCACCTTGTCTCAAAATAAGAAATTAATTGTCTAAGTTACATTTTGTTGCTGTGACTAAATACCCAGGGTGTACAAATTTGAGGAGGAAAGGTTTATTTTACATCATAGTTTCAGAAGATCACAGTTCATTCATGGACAGCCAGCAACAGTGGAAGGACATGGTGGAGGCAGAGGTGGGGGGCAGCTCTTCACAGCATTGCAAACAGGAACCCAAGTCAAGTCAAGTCAGCTTAAAAAAGAAGGGTGAACGTTACATTTATCCTTCTAGGTCCTGTCCCAGGGATCTACTCCTTCTGGGTCCAACTTCATTGTACTGCCCTTTCCAGGTTTAAGCCCCTACCACATGCCTGTAATCCCATCCACATGCCTATAATTCAATCCACACACCTATCTTCCACCACATACCCACAATCCATTCCTCTACGACAGGTCCCGGACTCCTAAAAGTACATGGTTCCATAGATAATCTATAACATCCAAATACAGGAGCCTTTTGGGGAACATTCAAACCTCAATATTAATAAAAAGTGTCGGGGATGTAGCTCCGTGGTACAGTCCTTCCTTGCTGTTCACACGGTCTTGGAATTGGTGCTTAGCACTAAGAGAAAAAGAATAAACAGAGGAAGGAGAAAAAAAGAGAATCTATAAATATTAAAATTATATATTTTTCGTGGATGATACATTTTGGGGGTAGAAAAGTTAGGGTATTACCACCATGCCCCGCAAGGGCTGCCATCTCTTCCAAGCCTCTGCCCACGAGAACCTGGACTTTCCAACGCAGCAGCTCTGGCTGTGGCCCCACGTTGGAGCGCCTTCCTTTCTGAGCCTTAGAAGAGAGAACTCTTCCTCAGTGGTCAGATCTGCTGTCCACTCTGGATTTTTCCACTCCAGGTGAACTGTTCTGCGGATGACTGTGCCTATGTTCTGCCCTTGATGGACTCTTGACTCCCTCTGCTTCCTGCATTCAGTCCATACTGCTCACCCATGCCCCAAGAAGCTGGCTTGTGTGCTCAGGGTTGTTTATTTCTCCCTTTTATTTTTAAGTTTTTATTTATTTACTTTTTACAGTACTGGGGATAGAATCCAGAGTCTCTGCACTGAGCTATACCCCCAGCCCATTTTTATTTTTGATTTGGAGACAAAGACTCATTAAGTCTTTAAGTTGCTCAGGCTGGGCTCAACCTTGGGATCCTTCTACCTCAGCCTCCCAGAGTGCTGGGATCCCAGGCCTGTACTACCAGGCCTGGTTATCCTTCATAAAAGTCAACTCTGTAGTATGGCAGAGGAGTAAGTTATGACTAAGTTGATCTGCCTCCTTTCTGATCTATGGTTTTACAGTAAAGAGATTCAGCTCTGGAGATCCCCCTTTCTTACAGGGGTACTTTGTAGTCCAAGCACAGCCTTGGATCTAGAGGCCTTTTGGAAAATAGGAAAGGGGCATGGATAATAAACACCTTTATTTAGCATCTAATATGTCTGCCATTAATTATCACATCCTCAAGTGTCTTGAGTTGGGCCTGGTCCATAATGGATGTTCATTAAATATTGGTGAATCAAAGAATTTCTATGAATATGTAATTAAAATTTAAAAATTAAAAACAAAAAATGGGCTGGGGATACAGCTTAGTGCAAGGGCTTTGGGTTAACTTCACACACACACACACACACACACACACACACACACACACATATACATATATATATATATATATATATATTTGAATTTTATTAATATGTAATGGGCATTATTATCACTGGCTTCATCCTAGCACTCTGGGAGGCTGAGGCAAGAGGACTGTGAGTTCAAGTCCAGTCTGGGCAATTTACTGAGATCCTGCCTCAAAATTAAAAATAAAAAGGGCTAGGATACAGCTCAGTGGGAAGATGTCGGTTCAGTTGCCAGTATAAGAACATAACAAAACAAAACAAAACAAAAAAACAAAACAGAGAGAAGAGATAAAAGTTAAAAAAGTAACTAATTTCCTCTTTGTCATGCAACTAATAAATAGTAGAGCCAGAGTTCCAGTCCAGGTCACCCTGACCCTGAAGTGCACATTCTTTCACTCATCCTAGGCTGCCTTGAAAGACTTGGGGGATAAATTTAGAGGGAACAGGGGAGAGAGTTCTGAAAGACCAGGACAAGGAGCAAACAGGGAGTGAAGGAGGAGGAAGTATTCTCAAGAGAGCCACACAGACACAATTCATCAGGATGCAATTACCCTTTTCTTCCTTTTATTTACGCCAAAAAAGGGATTCTGCAGAAAGGGTGGAGTTGCGGCTGCATTATTTGTTGATGTGGTCACAGATTAAGTCAGTGCCATTTAAAGTCTGTAAACGACTCGTGTTCGCTTCACCACCTACGCCTTGAGTGGATGCAGAGTTCTTTGAAGACCATTTCAAAGGTGCAGCAGCAAAGGGTCATGGGAGATGCATCTAGCCAGAACCCGGAGGTGACCAAGAATTTGAGCGACAGTGTCTTATCTCTGGTACCCGGTTACAGTGACAAAACTTTTTTCCATAAATTACCCCTATCTGTACATCTCTGGAAGGCACAAGATGAATGTTGTGAAGATCATCTTAAATGTAGGAAAATGGAGAGAAGTCAGGTGACCTACCTGAAGGTCACAGGATCCTGGCAAAGCTAAAGTCAGAATCTAGAAGTCCTGAGCTTCCGGGCCTCTCTATAAACTGTTACACAAGGAACTGTCATCATCTTAGCAAACAAAATTGTATTTTCACAAACTGGGCCAATGTCTCAGACTCTCTCTTATTTATTTGTTTGTTTGTTTTCATGGTACTGGGGATTGAGCCCAGTGTCTTCACACTAGCATACATCCTTAGCCCATTTTTGACTTTTGATTTTGAGACAGAGTATTTCTAAGTCACTATGTTTCTCAGGGTGGATTTGAACTTCTGATTCTCTCGCCTCGGCCTCCCAAAGTGCAGAGATTACAGGCCTGTGCCATTGGGCCTGGTTCTTTCTCTTTTAGATGAACAATCTTCCCGCTGGCCCAAGAAAGACTGAATCCTCTTTGTACTTTGGAACACCATCCGGTTGCTGAAATAAGACAAAAAATGGTATTATTATGATTGTGATTACTATTATTTGCAATACTGACAACCAATTTGCCCCTTCACACTGAGCTACATCCTTAGCCCATTTTTATTTTTGATTTTGAGACAGGTTCTCAGTAAGTGGGCTCCAACTTGTGGTCCTCTTGTCTCAGCCTCCTAGAGTGCTGGGCTTAAAGGCCTGCACTATGGGCCTATTATTTTTTCGTTGCAGTGACTAAATACTCAGAGTGCACAAATTTGAGGAGGAAAGGTTTATTTCAGCTCACAGTTTCTGTCTGTTCACGGGCAGCCAGCAACAGTGGAAGGACACGGTGGAGGCAGAGGCAGGGGTGGCTCTTTACAGCATTGCAAATAAGAAGCCAGGTCAAGGTGAGTTGAGTCAAATTGGAGGGGAAGGGTGTGAGCTAAAATAAACCTTTCCTCCTCAGATTTATGCATGCAACAGAAAAGTAATAGGCCCAGTGGTGCAGGCCTATAAACCCAGCGCTCTAGGAGGCCAAGACAAGAGGATCACAAGTTTGAGCCTACAATAGGCACCTTACCAACTTAACGAGAACCTATCTCAAAATCAAAAATAGGGATGTAGCTCAGTGTGAAGGGGCAAGTCGGATTGTCAGTACTAACAAAACCAGACTGATCACATTTTTGGTCTTAAGACTGACAGTAACAAGATCTGCTTTATTTAGTTTATTATGAAAAATATGATTATAAGAAAAACAGTGAAAACAAATCTAAATATACAAAGAGATTTTCTTGACTCACAGTGGTTTGTTAAGCTCTTCAAACTAGTAGTCTCCAAAATAGTGACTTGTACTTTTCTAGATGACGGTGGACTGTCAAACGTGTGGTCACGACGACAGGAGGCATGGTATCTCTCCACGGCTCTTGCCTCTGGCTGCCCTGCACCCCCTACATTCCACAGAGTTTTGAGAGTATCTCTGATGTGTGCTGCCTTATCAGCCCCAAGCAGCAGCCACCCCTTTCTCCTGTGTTCGCTCTCAGGGTCTTTGGTCCTATGAAGCAGCCTATGTTTGCGGGGCTGCTAGACTTTGGACACCAGACAAAGATGTCCCACCCCGTGGAGCTATTTGTGCACATCTGAGTTTCCACCACAGACGTTTCCTTTCCAGCGCAAGGAGCTCTTTCTGCCGGGGAGAGCTGCAAGGAGCTCCAAAGAATACAGAAAACCTTAAGAGTGGCTGAAGCTGAGCTTGGTCCTGCAAGCCTGTAATCCGAGCGCTTCTGGGAGGCTGAGTCAAGGGGATTGCACCAGCCCAGCCTGGGCAACAAAGTGAGACCCTGTCTCAAAATTAAAAACAAAACAAAAAATATGTGCTGGGAATACAGCTTAGTGGAAAGGCTTTGGGTTCAGTTCACACACAGACACACACTCAGAAACACCCACACACCTACACACAGACCCATAGAAGGAGCGGAGTTCATCGATTTGGTGTCACCAGGCTCCAGCCCCAAAGCAGGCCATCCTGAAGCTCCCAAGGCCTTCCAGGCCTTCAAGGGCAGCCTCTTGTCCTGATGTGCTCACAGGGCCATTGCTGGTGGCCTGATGCGAGTCCCTGGGGACCATGCTGGACGGCACGGTGGGCACAGAGTCCTTCTCCTGCCACTCCTATCACCTCTCCTCCACTGCGGGTGACATAGGGCTGTCACCCTGCCCTTCTCTTGCCCAATGGCCACTTTGGCTGAGAAGCTGCTCATGTCCTTATGCAGACATCTTCCTCCAACCCCTGTCCCCAGCGGCGCTCTGCCTTGCTCCGGGATGGAGGAGTCTCGCCTGTGCGCGGGAACTGTCAGACTGCGAAGCACACAGAGGCCCGGGCCTGGCCTTCCGCCCAAACGCCCTCCCCAGCGTCTTCGCGCCGCGCTCCCTTCCGTCCCGGGCAGCTTCCGGCTCGCCCCTGACGGCGCCGGTTCCGTCGTCTCCCTCCCCTTCCGTCCCTGAGATTTCGGCCGGCGTTCAGTGGTTAGCGCCGGATCCGGGGACAAAAGCAGCCTTCCAATTAGAGCCGAGCCCAGGGCGGGGGCGGGCTTCGGAGCGGACGGGCCGCCCGCGGGGTTCAGGGGGCGCGCGGGGCACCACGGGAAGGCTGCTCGGCGCTGCTGATTAGCGCAGCTCCAGCCTGATCCCCTCCCTGGGGAGTCTCCCTGATAGAAGCATCCCCTCCGGAGTCCCCCGGGACTGAATGGCGCTTTCCTTCTGAATAGGGTTCAAGAGCGGGCCGCAGGGCGGTGGCCGGCCGGAGAGCCGGCTCCTCGATGATCTGACATGATCTGACGTGGGACTCCACGCTGCACGCCGGTTCCCGTCCATGAGTACGTCGCGGGCTTGCTTGCCATCATGTGGCCGCTGACATCTCTGGTCTCCTTATGCGCCTGTAATTCACTATGCTATCGTATAAGAAAAGGTGAGTCCGGATTGTTGACAATGTTACCATGTGTGCGTGTGTGCACGCGTGTGCGGCGCTGAGGACTGAGCCCAGGCTCCTCCCACCAACCTGCATCTGTAGCTCGTTTTTTAGTTTTGAGTTCGACAGAGTCTTGGTAACTTGCTGAGTTGCTCAGCCTGGGCTCCAGCTTGCGATCCTCCTGCCTCAGCTTCCCAGAAGTGCCGAAACTCCAGGCCTGTGTATGCCACGGGGCCCAGATCATTTCTCATTTTTTTCATTTTTAAAGTTAATATTTTCAGTACGCACTGTGGTCTGCTCTACTCCTTGGGAAGCTTTGAACAGCCTGAAATTTGCAGGAATGAACTAAGCGCTGTTTTGAATTTCTTATGAATAGCCTTTCTCACTTAGATCTATTTGTATTAACCTCTATCTAGTGCCTAAATGGTCTTCTTTTTTTTTTCTCTTAATAGGAAATAAGCAAACAACATGCAGTGTTTGTAGGAAGGGAGGCAAAACACACAGGAATATGTGAAATAAAGAAAAAAAGGCCATTTATGCCCAACAGAGGAGCACTTTATTCACAGGAGCAATACCTGTTTCTAAATACCATAAATATGTCATCGCTCTTGTGAAACGATAATGAGGTATTTGTGACTGAATGTTTGTTACTGTGGCAACAAGCCATGACATCATAAGAGCAAGTGACTGACATCCCTCTAGGTGGCATCTGGACAAACCAAGGAAGAAAGCTCACGTACGTGTAATTACTTCTGATTGCAACAGCTGAAATAACAGGCTCACACTCAATAAAAACACAGAGAAGAAAATCTAATGGTGGTGGAATGGCCGCAGGTGAAAATAAAGGACCTGTGAAAGACTTTTGCTAAATATATATATATATATTTTGAGACAAAGTCTCACTCTGTTGCCAGGCTGTTCCTGAACTCACTAGATAGCCCAGGCTGCCCTTAGACTTAAGGCAGCCTCTTGCCTCAGCCTTTCGAGTGCTGGGATTACAGGTCTATACCACTACACTCAGCTTATAAAATGCAGGAAGATTGAACCCAGGACCTCGCACATGCTAGGCAAGTGTTTTAACCACCGAGCTATGACCCCAGCCCCAAGACTTTCCTAAATAAAATTCTTCCATGAGCACGTGCTGTCCTACATCAGCAAGACCTTTGTAGTGAATTTCACATGTAAAGTTGCAGAACTTTGTGAGACAGACCCTACCTGTAGGGTTGTCTGCAGGAGAGGTCTTCAGATGCTGGGCCACAGACCAGTTGGTGACCAGGGGAGGACCAGGTCGCCCGGAGAGATGAATGAAGCTCTGCGTTCTGTTGGTATTCAAGGTTCTACTGCCACTGGTGATCTGACAGGAGAAGGACATTCACTTCCCTGGTTCTTGGGAAGATAGACTTCAACTAAACCAGTCCCTAGTGTTAAAAAGGTCAAGGACCACTGGTCTAGAGAAAGAGATGAAAAACTTGGGCAGGAGCTGAGAGATGACTGTGAGTTAGAAGGAGAATAGATAGTAGTTTCAGCCACTGAAGAGAGGTGGGGTGGCCTGGCCCTGCCAAGTAGCCATCGGAGAAACAGGAGAATCTGGCTAAGATCAGAGTATGTACTAGTGTGTGACTGAGGTTGAAGACAAGGGAACACAGAGTCAGCGGATGAAGGGGAAGTGGACATAGACCTGGGCAGGGCCTTAGCAATTTTGGGTGGCTAAGACGTCACTTTGAACACAAGATATTTGAGTTTTCCAGAGTCCAAGTACCCATTCCCTGTGCAAGTTAACTTGGCCTGTCTCCAGAATAGTTACCAGTTGTTTCTCAGTGACTCAGAAAAAAAGGGTCACCTGGGCTTAAGAAGAAATGTGCTCAGCACAGTGGCACAAGCCTGTAGTCCTGGTATTCCGGGAGGCTAAGAGTGGAAGATCACAAGTTTGAACCCAGCCTGGGAAGCTGAGTGACTTAGTGAGACCTTATCTCACAAATCAAAAATTAAAAAAATGAGCTGGGGATGTAGCTCACTGTGAAGACCCTGGGCTCCATCCCCAGTACTAAACACACACAGACACACACACGCACAAAAGAGGAGGAAATGTGTGCATGTTCTTCAATGAAATTCAGAGAGGGTCCAACACGATTTAAAGTAGGGTTAGGTGTTGTGCTGTATGACTTCTTTTCTTTGTCTACTGAATCCTTGCTGCTGTTCATGGGCCCCTTTTTATGTACTCTGAAAAAAATCCAACGTATATATCACCTACAAGATCTCCTGAAAGTTTCTTAGTTTTTCCTACATTTGGTGATTTTCAGGACACTCAGTACATTGAATTTAGTTCTTGTATAGTTTTGCTCATACATTAATTTTAATTCCAATACTATGACAAATTAATCCTGAGTAAACAATTTTTATATTACATTTATAGTATTTTTATATGTATGGGACACCCTGCAAGGTACAGGGACCCATATCCTGGTGGAGTAGGGCGTTGGCTTTGGACCCGCAAAGTTAATTTCTGTTGAAGCAGAGACACCCCACAGCTGAGTCCCATGGCTACATTGGTATTTCATGCTTCCTCACTGGATCAATTTATTTTCTTCCCTAGCTCAAAATCATGTGAACTCTGCTGTTAGTTCTTGATAATCCTGTGGTTGTGGATTGGATCTGGAATGTCCTCATGTTTGGAAGGTAATTCAGTCATGGTGTTCATCTATTGATTTCCCATGCTGTGGGGAGGTGGTGCCTGCGTGGAAGGGGTAGATCATCGAGCTTGACCTGGAAGGGACATGACCTGGAAGGACACAGTTCTCTCTATCCTTCCTCACTCACCCTTGGCTTCCTGTCTGCCACGAGGTGAATAGCTTTTCTTTGGAGGTCCTCTGCCAGAAACTTTTGCCATATTAGGCTGCTGACAAATGGACTGAGACCTGAAACTGTGCGCTTAAGTAAACCTTTCATCTCATAAGTTGTGGGTGTCAGGTATTGTGTCCAATCAATGAGAAAATAACTAAGACATATACCTTTAGCCTAAGCCCAAGGACACTATTGCCCTCTATTAGAAAATCCAGGATTTTTCTTTAATGATTTTAGTTTGAAGTATCAGTTGGACCATGAACTCACATCTGTCCATGGCTATTGCTTGTGTATATGTTGTTTACATAGCTATCATTGAGCTGTGAACCCAAAGATTTTTCTATGTCTTGCCTCTGAGATCTCAGTTTCCACAGAGAGCCTACCTGACCTTTTGATTAAAACAAATGAAACAACAGCAACAAATCATACCTCAGCTTTCACGTTAGAAATATATTATGTGATCAAGTCCCTCTTCTAGGGAAGTTACACATCCCAGTTCCCAACCAACATTGTTCCTTCCAAAGTTAGTGTCACTGTGACCATGACTATGGCTGCCGTCTGACACTCTGCTAGTACATTCAAATAAGCATTGTGTTTGGAAGTTTCTGCTCTATTCCCATCTGCTTCCTGAGCTAAGGATCTCCTTATATGGATCACCAGGTGTGGCTTAAGTCATACACTCCTTGAGGATTATGAATTACCTCTTTAGAAGATGTACCTATTCTCATGCTCATAATGCTGCATTTGATTTTACAAATCTGTACAACCCCTGGTTCATCAGATAAATCCATCTCTGGACTGAATCTTTTTTTGTTTTTGTTTTTAGGATTAAAGAAAAGATTTCTGCATGAGTAAGCTTTCTTGTTGCTGGTACAAAACATCTGACATTCAGAACTTAAAGGAGGTTTGATGTGCTTCTAGGTTCAAGGGTTCTGTCTATAGCGAGCAGGTTCCAAGTCAGGGATATTGTGCAGAAGGGCATGGCAGAGGCAAGTTGTGAGTTCATGGTGGCCAGGAAGCAGAGCAGCGATGCTGCACCAGAGAGGAGGAGCCATGGGCCATGTGTGTTATCCAAGGTCTTGGTCCCAGACCCACCTGGTCGTATGTATTGAGAGTGTGCCTTCCTCATCCCCCAGATAGGTCTCAAGCCCATCAACCTGAGTGTCCAGCTTAGTTATTGCTTCCCTGTGTTTGCCTTTGAGAGTCACCACACATCCAGGCACAGTGGAGAGCATTTGGATAGATCTTCCTTTATGTTCATTGGAGCAAACACCGCTAGACTGAATGTCTGTAGAGGAGAAGAAAAATGATCAAATTGATACTCTGCTACCACAGTTCATGTGTAATCTGAGTATCCTCCAAAGGTCTGTATATAATGGCTTGGTCTGCAGTGTGGTAGAATTTGGAGGTGTTGGAAATCATAATGAGATGATGGAGGTTGTGCCCCTGAAGGGGACTGTGGGTCCCCTGGCTTTGTCCTTCTTTCTTTCTCTCTGTTTCTACACTGTCTTAGCTACTTTCTCATTGCTGGAACACAATACCCAACATGCACAACTTAGAGGAAAAAAGGTTTATTATAGCCCCTGCTTGAGAAGGTCTTAGTCTATTCATGCTTGGTCAGCCGTGGTGGAAGCACATGGCAGAACCCCAGCTGGAGAGAAGCTGCTCATGGCACAGTAGACAGGAAGCTGCGAGAGAAAGGGAGTGTGGAGCTAGTGCAGACTCTTCCAGGTCATGGCCCAGTGATCTGCCCCTTCCTGGGGAAGCCCCAGTGACCCACCCCCTCCAATCGGGTCCTATCTCCAAACAGCACAGGAAACCAATGAGCTAACCCCCATGATTGAACCGCCTTCCAAATAGAAGACGTTTGGGAAGCATTCAGGACCCAAACCATAACTTGGACTGAAATGTTCTTTGCCGACTCCTGACCAGAACTCCCATTGTGGGTATCATCCAGGCATTGTGGGCTGCTACAGCACAGCCCTCACGCACCCTGCCTGCTCGGTGCTGTTTGACCTTGAACATCCAAAACTGAGCCACATGAAACTTTTCCCTATGTAGCTAGTTGTCTTAGGTACTTTACTGTAGTAAAGCGAAGCTGACTAATATAATTGGGTTATCTTTATAATTCTATTGTAGCAAATAGCTTACATTGGTTAGGTCCTCTCATCTTTACTCGTTAGTGTCTATGAGTAAAGAAAAATAGGCCAAATTTTCATAGATTCATTTAAATCTCCAATACAGAGAAGTTAGGTTCCCATAGCATATTCATATGCTGGTGACTAAGCAGGGTCTTGGGCTTAGTACAATTGTTAGGCATGTGTGTTGGGTTTCCTTCCTTGCCAGCATACTTGGGTATCTTTTTCCACTCAGGCCTTGGGGCCAACTGGTCTCATGGCAGACACCAGTGAACATTCGTACTCAGTGAGGTCAAATCCTAGTACAGATTGATTTCATACTGTGAGCCCCGCTTGGCTTAGTTTATGAATCCTGGCCCAAGTGGTACAGTATACACAACTAGGGTGATTGAAGTGAAGTGTAATCGGGTATTCCTCCCCTCTGGCTCATTTCTGGGAATAAATTCTAAAAAAAATCATTAAACGCTCATATCCCAGAGAGCAATTAAAAATAAATCTGCTAACTCTAAATTATAGTGCTTACTGCTTAGTTGGAGAAAGACACTTAATTTTATTAAGGTTTAAAATTCACTCAGAAGTGTTGTGTGTGTGTGTGTTTTTAAATTCTATTGCATTCTCTTTCTGTCTCTCTCTCTCTCTCTCTCTCTCTCTCTCTCTTTCTCTCTCTCCCTCTCTCTCTCTCTCTCTCTCTCTTTCTTTGATTAAAAAAGCCCGTGGCCCAAGTATTGAATTCATCTATTCAGGGAGACCTAGCTGAGCACTGGCTTCTTGCCAAGACCTGGGGATGGAAGTTTCAGGATTTCTTACTGTTTTTCCTGCTCTCTGAGGCCAGCGGACTGGATTTCATGGAGGCACGGTGTGTCGGGTGGGTTCTTAGGACATTGTTGTCCAACCCTTCATTTCACAGCTGAGAAAATAGAGGGTCACTGGAGAGAAATGACTCGCCTAAATTTGTACAGCTTCCTGGTGTCTGAGTCTGGGCTCAATTTAATGTCTCTAAGTCCACATTGATTACTTTGTTCTGACTGAGTGACGTTGCCAGCTTCTCTGCTATTCCCTTTCTACTGATGAGGCCCATCACCAGCTTAATACAAATGTATCAAAATCTATCAATCTTTACCTCTCTCTCTCTCTCTCTTTTCTTCTCTCTCTGTTTCTGTTTCTCTCTCTCTCATCCTGGTATTAGAAACTGAACTCATTTCCAGTCCTTTCTTTTAATTATTTTTACTTTGAGACAGGGTCTCATTAAGTTGCTAAGTTGTCCAGGTTGAGCTTGAACTCGCCGCCCTCCTGTCTCAGCCTCCCAGAGTGCTGGGATTCCAGGCCTGTGTCATCCGGCCTGGCCTGGCTTTCTTTTTAATATGTGTATTTTTTCTAGCCCAAATAGAGTCAACATAAAAAAGACTTAACCCCGTGTCTGTCCAGCACAGACATTCTCTGGTAGTTGAAATTTACATTTTACCTGTGGCATTTTTGTTCTTTTTCCATCTGTACAAGGATGGAGATAAAATGAGTGGAAACTTTAAGACGCTAAATTAAGAAATAACAATCAAGGGAGCAGTCAGAGCCCTGCAATTTCCCAACCTTCAGATTAGTTTTTTTTTTTTAATCCATAAGCAGAGCCCTGTGAATAATTATGTCCTGTCTGTGAGGTTAACTAAGTGTTAGATGACCAAAGTCACCAAAAATAAATAAATAAAATAAAAAAGCTTTCATAGGCTGCCAAAGCCGAAGCCGGCAGGGCCCCGGGCCATGTGTGGCTCCCTCCTTTGGAAAATATGTTTCAGCCAGTGATGAAAATATAAACCACACAAACCACTTGGTCTCTAAGAGAACAAGTTTTGAGAAACTATGTTTTGGAATAAAGACTCCATTTTCCATTTTATAACAAAACTCTCCAAAGAATTTTTTTTTAATTATAAGGAATACTGAGGACAGTGTGAACAAAGGAGGCTTAAAATAAAAGAAGAGAAAACGTAGTTTAGCTGGACCTGGTGGTACAGGTCTGTAAGCTCAGCATTCTGGTAGGCTGAGGCAGGAGGGCGATAAGTTTGAATCCAGCCTCAGAAAATTTAGTGACCTAGCAATACCCTATCTCAAAGTCAATGATAATAATAATTTTAAAAGAAGAAGAAAACCTAGTCTGATTGTGACAGGCCTGGTATGTAAAATCGCATTCTTCCCTACTTCCCACCTTCCAACTCCTTCCTCTTCACTAGAAACTGTCGCTGTGCCCTGACTTTCCAGTTCAAAGCTCCCCACAAAGCCTACTTCCGGAGCCTCGGGACTAGAGCTCTCTTAAAAGTGACATTGTTACAGCAAAGAAAAGATTACACATCACACTAGGGGTAACTGATTTTAAACTCTGCTTGAGCGTACATTGGGCTGAAAGCCAGCGTGGGAACTTTGGGACACTCAGGAGTCGAGGTGAGAAAGTTACATGACAGAGAACGTGCAGACCTGGCACTGTTTTGCCTGTCGTGCTCTGTCTAATGGGGTGAGTGCTGCTGGCTGACCACAGCCCTACCCCTCATAAGGTTGTGGAAGGACAGGGGCCAGAATCAAGCTCTCTGGAGGCTCGGACCTCTGAGCAAGTGGTTTACCATCTCTGAACATGAGCTTAGTTCCCCGGTGGTCACCAACCTTTTTGGTGCCCAGGGCTGGTTCTGCTGATCTGACGGGGTGGAGTTCATGTGTGGCAATGTGAATGACAGGGAGTGGCTGTAGGTACAGATGGAGCTTCGCTCACTCACCCACTGCTTTGCTGCTGCTGTGTGGCCTGGTACCTAACAGGCTGTGGCCGGGGCTAGAGGCTCCTGCAGTACAAAATGCATTTATACCTATCACCTACCTAGGGAGCCATGGGTATGATAAGAGAGGCATGCTTTCCTGAATTACCGAGTATCACTCATCCATAAAGGTAAGCTTAAGTGCAATTATATTATTTCAGTTTACAGCTGGAATTTCTCATGTATAAGGGAGATTATATATATATATATATATATATATATATATATATATATATATGTATCCATATTCTAGTCCTGCAGTCAATTATGAATGATTTTCCTCCTGTTATCTTAAGGAACTATTAAATAAATAAAAATTGTTCAAAATCCACATCTGTCTGAGTTTACTATGAAAAAGTAATAGAAAATCCAGCAGTTCCCATAGAAATGTGAAAATGGGACACATAAAAGACAGACAGGGTGAGCAGGGCTTAGCGACACAGGCCTACAATCTCAGGATTCCGGGAGGCTAAGGTAAGAGGAAAGCACATTTGAGCCCCCAACCTGGACAACTTAGCAACTTAGTGAGGCACCCTGTTCCAAAATTAAAAATCAAAAATGGTCTGGGGATGTAGCTCAGTATGAAGGCCTTAAGGTCCATCCCCAGTGCCAAAAAAAAAAAAAAAAGACAAGGTTGTTACTTAAAATTATAATGAAGTGCAATTTACCAGAGGGTTTGTTTCCATTAACTGATTGCCACCAAATCTAGACAGATCACTCAGATACGGATTTACAGCACTTGTTCAACAAGGGGGTGAAACTTTGTAAAAGGAAAAAATTACAGAGGAAGACAAGACCCTGAACTCAAGGCATCTGCTTCATTTGCTAAAAGGCAAATGCTAAGGTGTCATTTAGACGAATAGGTGACACCCCCAAATCCTGCAGTCTACCAAGGGTCGTGATCAGCAGGGTCACAGGTGAGTGGCATTGTAGTGGATGGTCAGCAGTAATTACCTAGGCAGAAGGCAACTCAGAGAGGACAGTGGGGACACAGAGAGGCAGTGAGTGATAGAGATGGCATCTGGTGGGTGAGTGTGCAGCATCACAATGGTTGTCATATATAAAAGTGTTAACATAAGATATAATACACAAATCTGCTTACTCAAAATTCATTTATCATAATATTTGAAGTAAAACTAATGCTATAACACAACCCATTCAAGCCGTGAATATGAGGTACAGGGGTCCTAAAAGTTGCCTGCCATGGGAAAACTTACCGGGCTTTTGGGAACCTTTAAGCCTTGTCATATTGTCTCCCAAACAGTTCTTCCCACAAGGTGGTTTTTATGCTGAGCCACAGTAATTTGCAAATTGAGTCTGTTGAGCATTTTCAAGCCTACCCCAAGGATTCCCAGGAACTTTTGCATTGATTTGCAAGTTTTCTCAAGGTCAGGAATGCATTCCCAAGGTCAAGACATTTGCAGTCGGGCCAGTTTGGTCAGTTGTCTAACTTTCCTGTGGTTGGTTGAGGCCCATTTGGTCAGCTGTTGGTTTTCCCTGGTTAATATACCAAGTCAATTGCAGAATGGCCATGGTATAATTACAGCCTCCTATGAAATCATTCTTTGTTGGTTCCTGCCATATTTTTGTAAGTGAGCTGTATGTTGACATTTCAAATTGGGTTTGGAAAAAGTGTATATTTACAGCAGCTGCTGCTTGCTTTTTTTTTTTTTTTTTTTTTTTTTTTTTTTTTTTTTTTTTTTTTTTTTTTTTTTTTTTTTTTTTTTTTTTTTTTTTTTGAGGCAGAATCTCACTCTGTAGTCCCGGCTAATCCTAAACTCACTGTGTAGCCTAGGCTGGCCTTGAACTTACAACAGAATCTCACTCTGTAGTCCCGGCTAATCCTAAACTCACTGTGTAGCCTAGGCTGGCCTTGAACTTACAAGAATCCTCCTGTCTCAGCCTCCCAAATGCAGGGATAAGAGGTATTGCTACTACTCCACCGAGCTAATTTTTATGTGGTAATGGAGAATCAATCGTAGGGCATTATGCATGCCAGCCAAGCCCTCTCACCGTTGAGCAATGCCCCGAGTCTCATTTCTTTTAAGTGAAATATCTGTGAGTGTTCTTGAACTTCAGCACCCAATATGGAAGCAGGAAGATGCCTTCTGATAGTGGAGAGTGAGGACCGGAAAGGGTGTCCCATTAACCCCAGAGAGGTCACAGGGACTGCATGATCTTTTTGTAAAATTATTGTACATCGTTTATCCTGCCTGCCTGTCCGTCTTAGCCATCACTGGGGCAAAGTGCCCTGAAAACTCATAGAAAATAGCATGTCTGAAATGGAAGGAATTTTTAGTTTGATCAGCCCTGCTTCTCAGACTATAAGTTGAGGTCCAGGGAGGTTTGGATTTGTTTGTTTGGTGTGGAGATCAGGCCCAGGGCCTGTGCGTTGAGGGACATCCCAGGCCACTTTCCCCCTGCCTCAGCCTCCCAGAGTGCTGGGATTACAGGCCCGAGCTACTGGGCCCGGCTTCCCAGACATATTTTCGAGCCAGTGGTTCAACTCAATGTGGTAGACACAGGACGTGAGTGCAGGCTCCCACTTCTTGGTTCTATGGTTGCATTCAAGCATTTGAAACTGATGAGAAGACAGATTATGAAGGGTCTGTGTGTCGCTTTCCCTGACCTGAGACTTCCACATGGACTTGCTTCTGTGATAGCAGGTACTGTGGTCACCCTGCACGTTCTCCAGAATCACGGGTCCCCTGTGTGGTGGTGCCAGCTTCCCCCTAGGGCCTGTAGAAGATGACTTGTAGGCTAAGGCTGTCAGGAGTGCTGCTAGGAGTTGTCCTTTAAAGTTGGGTCCCTCTGGATTGAATTCTGTGCCATGTCCCAGATGTCCACAGGGGTCTGAGCATCCGGTGCCTACAGCAGTGATTGTCTCATTAAGGTACATGCTTTGGGTCTCCTTTCCTTTGTTGTCCCACTTCCATGATCCCTGTGGTAGGTAGGGAAAAAAAAAAGTCCCCAAAATGTCCATACCTTAATCCCAAGAATTTGTGAATATGCTGCCTAATTGCATAAGGGATTTTCAGAGGTGATTAAGACTGTGGAATTTGAGATGTACAGGTTATCCTGAATTACTGGGTGGGCTCTCGCTATTCATCTGTGTCTTTCCCAGAAGAGAGCTTGTCCCATTTATGATGAGAGAGACAGGGGTAGAGACGTCAGAGGGATACAGTGCTGTCGGCTTTACAGATGGAGGAGAGGGACCATGAGCCAAGGAATGCAGATGGCCAATGTCTCCTTTTTCACTCAATAAGCACTGTTATACTTTTGACCTACAAAACTATAAAGTCATAGATGGGCTTTTGTTCTGCTGTCCTCCAAAATATATGTATTGAAACACAGTCATCAATGTGATTGCATAAAAGTGGTAGGAGGGGCTAGAGGAATAGCACAGTGGCTAGGGCACTAGCTTACCAAGCACAAGGACTTGAGTTCGATTCCCCAGTACCTTGTAAGCCAGGCATAGTGGCACATGCCTGTAATCCCAGCACTGGGGAGGCTGAGGCAGGAGGGCTCATGGCCAGCCTGGACTATATAGTGAGTTCAAGACTAGCCTGGACTACAGAGTGAGACTCTTCCTGTCTCAAAAAAAAAAAAAAAAAAAAAAAAGATGTGCGGAAGTGTTATGGTTTGAATCTGGAAGGTCCCCCAAAAGCCTCCTGTACTTGGAAAGTGATAGGATCATGTGTGTTAACTGAATCCATTGGATTCATCCAAATGTAACCTGGAAGGCTGTCTCTGTTGCTCGTTCTGCCCTTCTCTCTCCGCTTCCTGTCTTGCCGTGTGGTGAAGAGCTTTTCTCCAGCTAGGCTGCCACCATCTGACCACGAACAGAACAGACCGAGCCCTCTGAACTGTGAGCTAACACAAACCTCTCCGCCTTTAAGTTGTGGTATCAGGTGCTATGTCCTAGCCACGAGAAAATGGCTAAGACGGGAGGTGATTAATCATGAGCACTGAGCCCTTACCAGCGGGATCAACAACTACATTGCAGGGCTGGGGGACATTAGCCGTGGCCCTTTTGGCCCTTCCAACCCTGGTGCTGTGTGAGAGTATGTCACTCATCCCCTCTGGAGGTCACAGCTGTTAATGCCCAATCTTGGAAGCAAGCACCCTGGCTAGGTGCTCATCCTAATGACAGTTTGATCTTAGGTTCCCAGGGTTCAGAACTGTGAAAGATGAATTTCCCTTCTTCACCAAGTTACCTAATCTCAGGTATATTGTGATAGCATCATAAACACACTAAGGCAAAACGTGTGTTGTTTTAAACTACCAGATGTGTGGAGTTCGTGATAATTTGTTCTGGCAGCTATAGAAAGCTAACACCCTCCTTTACTTATTTTGGAATTATGCTCAAAACAAATTGCTTGCCTTCAAGTCCTTGTGTTGGAGCCTGTTTCTTGGGTAATCTGTTTTTCAGTGTACTATGGGAAATCTTTTACTGCTACCTATTCTTTGGATGTCTTAGTTCACCCATTGGTAGTTAGAGATTTGGTGTTGCTTAAGGCACTTCCTACTATTCAGGATAGTGTCTAGCAATAAGAAAATGATCAATAAACATGTATTGGTTGGTTTATCTGAAGGAATAAAATATTCTATCAAAATCTCTATCTCTGTGTTAATCTCTCTTAAGTCTAATGTCAGAAAGTGCATACATGGTCATGTGCTATGGTCAAAATGGATTGTTAGGGTAATGCCACCTTAGATACCCTGCCAAGGAGCATGCTTACTCTTCTGTTAAGGTCAGTGTAATATTCCGAGCTTCTTGTGTGAAGTCGTATTCATGCAACCAAAGGGGATCTTGTTCTCAGAGCCCAAAAGTTGCTGTGCTTGGCTTAAATGTCAGTTCTGTACATTTGTTTGAATCCATGCCTTTGCTTGAAACAATAAGCACTCAGTATGGAAGTAATTTCTTTTAGGGGAAAGAAAGCAGTGGTAGTCTGGACTTGAAATCATGCCTCCAGCCTTGTCTGGCGGGACAGGCCTGTAATCCCAGCATTCTGGGAGGCTAAAGCAGGAGGATGACAAGTTTGATCCCAGCCTGGGCAATTGAGCAACTCAAGGAGACACTGTCTCAAAGTAAATTCCCGTTTCCAGCTGGACAGTCATCTCGGTGCTGCCAGGTTTCAATGGTCTCCATAGCATTTGTCACCTTCTCCCATGGTGTGTCCTTCGTTTACATTGTTTCGTTTAAGTGTTTTTCTGCATCCTTTCCCCTCCTCCCTTACTGGCTGTGTTGCTTAACCAGCCTGACTGGATTGAGGGATACCTTAAGCGCACTTCTGGCGCGTCAGTGAGGGTGTTCCCAGAGATAACTGACATGCGGCTCTCCGCTATGCCCTTCCACCATTGACGGCTGACCATCTGGACCGAGACTCTCCCATAAGTTGTGGGTTGTCAGATATTGTGTCGCAGTGATGGGAAAATGACCAAGACAGCCAGGCCACTGAAAGGCAACGTGGCTTGAACACAGTGGTACCGCCCGATAGGCTGAGGGCCCTAATGGAGCACAGGAAAGAGGAACTCGGCTTAGCTCTTCTTCAGCGGGCGCGTTCTTCACCTCATGCTGCTGCCTGGGGACATCAGATTTCATCTTTTCAGCCCGTGTGTGGACTCGCACGAGTAATGCAGGGTGTCTTCCAGGCCTCCACTGCTCTCTGCGTCGCTGGGCTCTGTTGTACTGCCCAGGATCTGACCATGTGAGCCAATCCAACAGATCTCTTCTTATAATCGCATACGTTACTGGTTCTTTCCCTCTGGAGAATTCTGACTAATGCCCTGGACTAGAGGTTTGATGAGAATAGTGCCTTTCTTAATCGATTTAATTTTCAGAGTATTTTTACACTTACCAAAAATATCAAATAGCAAGTGCACATTCTCTTAAGTGTCTTCCCCCACACAGTTTCTCCTACGTCCCCCTCCAACACATATGTGGTATGTTTGTTTCCATGAGTAAGCCAACATTGATACATAATTATTTATTAAAGCTTATTATTTATTTTTGTGTTGTGCATTCTAACATTCTGTGGGCTTTGACAAATGCATAATAACATGTAGTCAGCATGTAGTATCATGCAGGGTAGTTTCCCTGCCCTTAAAATTGCTCAGGCTCCAGTTTTCCATTCTGTACTTGGTCTCCTCCTCCCACCTGAGTCTTCACTCCTCAGTTTTACCTTTTCTATAATGTTATCTCATTGGAATTATTTGTCATGCAGACTTCTCATTTTTTAAATGAGTAATATTCCTTTAAGCCTCCCCCATATGCCATGATAACTTATTTCTACTTAGCACTGAGTAATATTCCCTTATCTGGATGTACTACAGATTGTTTATCCATTCGCTTATTGGAAAACATCTTTCTTGCTCCCAAATTTGAGAAAATATGAATAATATAGCTACAAATATTAATATCAAGTTTTTCTGTATAGACATAAATCTTTAATTCATTTTAGTAAAAAATGGACAAAAATTATTAGATTGAATGGTGAGAGCACATTTAGGTTTGTAAGAAAACACCACACTGTCTTACCAAGTGGCTGTACCATTTGGCATTATTTTTCCCCACCATTTTTTAATATACATATGCAATACATATTGCTTAAAATGAACTTGAGTACTTTGTGCACATATATATTACATCAACTTTACAATCCCTTCCATTTTTGACCCTCCCACCCCCTCCCCATGCCCCTGTAACTCCCACTATCACACCATGTGGTTTTATAGAATGCCTGTATTCTGGGTTTCCTAAATCAGAGAAACCATACAATACTCAACACATTTAATCTTCTGCATCTGACTCATTTCATTCACATCATCGTTCTGTAGAACAGCTTCCTACCTCTAGAATGGGTTGCAGTGGTCAAATCTTGATGCCTCTTCTCTGAGTCCAGCAGATCTCTTTATTGGGATATTTGCCCAAAGCTCTCCCCCCCACCCCATCCTATATTTTGCTGTATCTTTGTTGAGATTCTTTAACCTGTCCTCACCCACCAGTCCACATAAGAAAAGAAGTATAACAATGTAACTCATAAGGCTAGAAAATGTGAGAAAGAAAGAGAGGAGTTAAATTTCAAATGCCTGCGCTGTGTCCTGAAAGGTAAACGTTTGTACATTGAAAAGGTTATTATTACATCAATCAGTTTTCTTAGGATAAACTTACATCAAAGATGGAATAAGTGAATTGCTACAATAAACAAACAAGTCTATATCAAGTTGCTACATTAAATGAACTTAAATCTATATCACACAAGTATACTTAAAGCAATCGATACGATGGCATATTTTCTTATTTCAGAATTTTTTCATGTTCATAACTTATTTACTCACCTTTCACTAACATTTTGCCAGATTTCGTTTATTGTTTTATCTACCTATCCATCCATAAATTCACACATACCTATTTTTTGAAGTATATCAATCAAATGACTGAAATACCAATCTATTTTTTGTTACACTTTCTCTTTGGATGTTTCCGCAACACACGATGAGTGCAAGTTCCTGTTGCCTCACGTCCTCACCTTTGCTGTCAGTGTTCTGTGCTTTGTCCGTCGTGATATGCAGTGGTCTCCAATTATCATCGAATTTTCCAATTTCTTCGCGGCCTGTCATGTTGAACTTGTTTTCAGGTACTTATTGACCATTCGTGGACCACTTCTGGTAAGATGGCTGTTAAGATCTCTGGCCTGTTACTTTAATTGGGTTGTTTATTTTGTTATGGTTAAGTTTTATAAAATCTTTGTGTACTTTGGATACCAGTCTTTGCAATGGATATGTTTGGCAAAGATTTTCTTCTAGTCTGTGGCTTGTCTTTTTATCCTAACTTCACAGAACATACGTTTTTCATTTTAATGAAGTCCAATTTCATTCTGCTTTTTTTTTTCCTGTGGCTTTTGGTGTGAGTAGACATTTTCATCTGTTTTATCCATTGTTTTATCCTTACTTCTTAGAACATTTCCTGGCTTATTGTAAGGGCCCAATAAATACCTGATATATGGCCAAATGTCGTTACCTTAAGGGATTCTATGCATTCTTTCTTTTTCCCTCAAGGGAAGTATTCATTGGCTGCTTTGCCCCTGAGAAATGATCCCCAAACCAAAGCCCATCCATCCTACTCCTACACACCGGATCTGTAACTCTACCTGTGTGAAGGAATGGTAGTGTTTAAGGTCTGCATATTATTTCAGGATGATAAAGTTTTAGGTCACCTTATTGCCTGAATACTTTAGGTTCGTGCAAGAAATCTGTTTCTCTCTCTCTCTCTCTCTCTCTCTCTCTCTCTCTCTCACACACACACACACACACACACACACACACACACACACACACACACTTTTCTCCTCTCTTTTCCACAATAAAAAATGAAACAACATTTGAAATTGTGGTATTGAGAAATCCGTTAAATTCAAATGTGGATATCTCTTTATGGGAGAGAAAGATGTTCTTGTTTAGGGGGCAGAATATGTAGGTGTTTGATACCTCTCAAAGAAATACCACTGTTAAGTTGAATTGGTAAGTAGAGTCAAGGGAAAGGATTCCCCTAGGGATTGATCTTTCCTCTCTCTTTTTCCTCTTCTCCTTTCTCTTCTTCTTATTCTTTTTTCATCTTCTCTTTCGCTCTCCTGTTCTCTCCTTCCTCTCCTGTCCGCTCCCCTCCTCTGTCAGTCTCTGTCAGTTCTCTCTGATTCCACCTCCTCTTTCCTGTCACTAGTTGGAACCGCGGGCCTCAAGGCTTCTCTTGCCCCCTTTCCTTGCCCCTGGCTTGTGACCTGATAAACCCAGCTCTCTCCGTGTCTGTTTCTCGAGGGCTTAACTGATTCAACATTTTTATTCCTTTTTGGGCTTAAAAAACTACATGTAAAATTAAGTTTATAAAACTGTATGGTGTAGAACTAGACGAACAACAGTACATAAATATTTACATTGGATAAATGGCAGCTTTTTCCTTTAAGACTGTCCCCAGCCACGTTCTGTTCCTCACGGGAGCCTTAGACTTGATAGACACCTTTCTTCATCGGTATATTTCTAAACATAGGCCAATGTATTTGATATACCAACATATACATGTGCTAACATGTAATCTATGCTAATATACTATTACATATTACACAATTAATGCCAATTAGTAAGTTGGTCAAGAGAAAGAATCTCACCAGAGATTAAGCATTTCTTCTCTCCTGTCTCTTTCCCTCTTTTTCCTTTCCTCCCTCTCCTTTGAACAGGATTTTAAAAAAAATTCTTTTAGACAACTATCTAACATTCTATCTTTTAGAACATCATGCATGTTATTTTTTGTTTCATCCTTCTAATTCCTTGTTTCATTGATCTTTCCTTAATTTTTTTCTAAAGAAAACAATATGGAAAGTGTACACAGTAAAAAATTTCAAACTATATAAAAGTGTAAATTTTACCTTCGTGTGCCACTGTGTGCAAATCCCCCTCTCCAGAGACCACAGCCTCCAATAATCTCTCTTCTTTGGGTGCTTCTTATTATTATAAGTGTTATACATCTATTGATGTCTAAGGTTTTATCCAAATAATGGTTTCTATAGCTTGGAAAAATAGTTTCTATCAGAAGATTGTAGTTTGTATAAGATTAGTGGTCACACAGAGTTGATTGAAGGCTTGAAAGCTCAGTCCACCATTTTGAACCTGAAATCTGATTAAGCATTATAGCGCCATACTTAACACTGGAACTCTGTTGGCAGTCTGAGTTCTAACTCCAGCTCTTCCGCAGAGACATTAAGTGACAGAAATGTCGTGACACTTTGCCTCCTGTCAGTGTGACCCTATTAGGTGCCAATGCCATTGCTGAATGATGGAAGATGGACCTTCCTTGCCCACTCCTTTCCTTCTGCTACTTGTCATTGCAAAGCTATCCTCCACCAGCCTGCTGCATAACAAGTACTGCCTATATATACCCAATCCTTGGAAGGACGGTCCTCAACTGGTGTCACCAAGGTTGAGGACCACTGGACTAAAGAATATCCAGAGTATCACAATTATTATTGCATGAACCTAAAAACTTGTCTTGGGTAAAGCAGAAAAGCCATTTGGTTCTAACAAGCTATGTCAAAACCATGCACATGTTTTATTGAGTGCCTGGAGAAGAATGTCATTTAACAATTTTTATTAGCATTTTTTTTCTTGGCTACTAACTAGTCTAGTGTTCAACTTAATTATAGTAGACTCTCTTTAGCTCTCATATTTATGATTTTGATTAATCTGAAGAAAGGATTAAAAAGAAGAAACATGAGAATTTAGTATGTTTCTTAGTAATAACACATTTATTAAGGTTCATCATAAACTTTAAAAAATTTCCAGTTGTATTATAGCAAAAAAGATGTGTGGCAGTTTCTAACATTTATGATGTAGTGCAAAAAGACATTTCAGGTTTCTAGTTGATTGTCCAAAGTAAACAGTCGAGTGGATTCTGGGAACATTGCTTATTTTCATGGAAGAATTATAGCTAAAGTGAAATACCAGCAGTAATATCACAGAACATTAGCAGTTTGATGTGTTTAGAAAAGTAACTCCAGTGTGACAAGGGCACATGTGATGCTGGTGCAAAGGCGACATTTAAATGGTTTTCCATCTATTACTTCTCTAGATCCGGTTGGATCTGGAGGAGACCTGACAGGCCAAGATTGCCAACAGTCAAATTTGAATTAGAAGCCATTTTGGACCAATCAATAGTATTGGAAAAGAAAACTAGATACACTTTTGACAGTATTTACATAGCACAAAAATAAAATGTTTGGAACTAGATAGATTCATTTTGAAATTTACCACCTGTTTACATTTTTCAAGTTCAGAGCCCAACAGCCTTTTAAGGTGACAACTTACAAGATTTCATTCAGAACCAACCCTGCCTGGATTTACCTTTTTCCAAACGTTTTATCACTTAGTAGACCTGCCAGTTCCATTTCTAGAGATTGGTTTTTAATTCATGCAACAAACATTCATTGAAAATATCACCATGTGTCGTGTATTCTGCTGGGAACGCTTAATAAATACAGGCATTGTTCCAAGTCAGCACTCTATTTAACTCCCAAAATAACCCAAACTGGGGAAACAAAGCCTTTGTCATCTGCCTTACTTAAACAAAGGAGTAGAGGGGAACCAGCCAAGAAGAATTAAGAACTTAACCAGATTGCTTGATGCACCACATTGAAATGTTGACTTACTACTATGTGAACTATGTATCCACTAGCATTGTGGACACGTGTGTAGGCAAATTCTGTCAATTCACAGGGTACATTGATAGCCATCCATGTAGAACACTTCTTCTCAAACGTTAGCTTGCGAACCTTGGTGAATTTTTGACTCAGAAGGACAAGTCTGGGGTGAGGTTGAGAATCTTCATTATTAATACATTCTTAAGCCTTGAAGATGCTATTAGTGTTTGGACTGAAATTTGAGTATTGTTAATGTAGAAGTTTTTGTATATTTTTATAGCATCGAATTTTTTTGAATGGGAGTGTTCAGTGACACATTATAGTCATTTTTCTATAGTTGATAAATGTTTTTGTCACTAGAAATAGTTGCTAAAACACAATACCTGGCAAGCACACTGAAGAGAGGAAAGATGTACTTTAGCTCACAGTTTCAGAAGGTGTCAGTACTGCCTGCAGTGGTAGAAGGGCACAGCAGAGGCCAAGCTGGAGTAAAGATGTAAAGATGTTCAGGGCATTACAACAGGAAGTAGAGAGTGAAGGGTGGAGCTACCAAAGGAGTTATATCCTTCCAGGTCATTGATCTGCCCCTTCCAGGTCATTCCTCACTGACCTGCCCCTTCTGACCAGGCTCAAACTCATAGCAGCACAAGAAATCAATAGATTAACCAACCTCCATGATTAAATGACCTTCCAAATATGAGAGGCTTTTGGAGGACATTAACCATAGCTGTAAGCTGATGGGTGAACTTTGTCTGGTCCTTTTTTGTCCTCAGGTGCATATTTTGATTTGACTGTTTGGATGAGGTGAGAAAGTGAATTTATTGTGCATCGCTTTTATTACAGCACACTTAATTTTGCTGAGTACTAACAGGTCATCAAAGCCATGCTTACACTCGCTCTGCCCTGCTGGCCGCTGTTGGGTAACAAGATGGCACGTTGCTTTTACTTCTTGACTTTCAGTAATTTCTGTAGAAAAAAAATTTAGTAGCTATAAAGTAGAGACTGTGAAATCTTGTTTCAACATGCCATGAGATTTCTTTAGGAGGATAAGGAACCAGGGGTTAGGGGTTAGCTCAGTACTCACCTAGCATGAACAAGGCCCTGGGTTTGATTCCCCAGCACTACATAAAAATTAACTGTGCGTGGTGGTGCTCTAATCCTAGAATTCAAGAGACTGAGGCAGGAGGATGTTGTGAGTTTGAGGCCAGTCTGGGCTACAATATCAGCCCAACACTCTGTCTTAAAAAAAAAAAAGATTCAAATGGAAGAGCTTAAAAGAACTCAGCTATTGGTTCATGTGGTAAGATCTGAACATTAAACATACGGGCCACACATTCTACAGTAGGAATCTTGGAATTTCAGGTCTTCTTTCCCTACCTTGCTATCGTTTCTTCTGCTCATTTCTATCAAGAGAAATGGCGCACAACATTGGTCAGGGACAACCTGGATTCCACAGTCACAATCAGTCACGAGGCCAAGAGAATGAATGTTTTAGGGCAGGATCAGTGAAGATATAAATGGAATCAGATTAGGAAAAATGCACTTTGGAGATGTTGGGCACTCCAGGTCACAGAGGGTTTGAGAATTCTTGCATTAATTTAATTCCCTTTGAAATGATGTCATGAAAGTGAGGACTTTGTGACAGTGACTTTGCACATGTAAGCAGAAAAGAAGAGACTAGCGCGGCATATTAAATCACCATGTTAGCCAGGTGATTTGGAGTATGTTCCATATCAGGAAATGGACTCAAGGGAAGCAGGATCAGAAAAACAAGCCTGCTTTGTTCTAAGATACAGGGAGAAGCGTTTTCTGTTGAATCTCTCTCCTCGTGAATTTATACTGGCCCACTTTGAGATCACACTCAGATGAGCGACAGAGGGAAAATGACAAACCAGGTACTCCAACTACACCAGGTTCAGGCAAACAGATCCCTCAGACTTTACCATGCTGGGTGTGGCAGCACACGCCTGTAATCCCAATACTAAGGGAGGCTGAGGATCCCAAGACCAGGAGGGTCACAAGAGCTAGCCCAGTTTGGGCAACCTAGTGACATAGTGACATCCTGTCTTTATATATATATATATATATATATATATATATATATATATATATATATATATAATTTTAGAGGGCTGGATAGGCATGTAGCTCAATGAGAAGGCCCTGGGTTCAATACTCAATATTACTAAAAAAAAAAAAAATCTTGCCCAGAATCCACGTCTGATTACAAAGATAGAACATCACTATAGTAAATAAATCATATGAGTCACCCACAACTGAACTTTCTGCCACAGAGTTACCATTACCTGCTTTTAAGGAAGCACGTTGCCCAGGCTGGACTCGAACTTGTAATCCTCCTGCCTCAGCCTCCTACTGCTGAGTTTACAGATTAGCACTGGGCCTGGCTTCTCTATTTTCCTTGTTAAGTCTCAAGATTTTAACATCCATCTTGGCTCACTAACCAGTCAGCCAAGCTTCCAAGTTGTTAATTTTGCATGAGCTGAGTTCTCATGCAGGGTGCATTGAATGAGAAGTGTGAAAGGTCTGGGGAAAGGCTGCAGGGCTTGGGAGTGTGGTCAGGACTTTCCTTTAAGACAAGAGGGCCGATGATGAAATGTTGTGTGGTGTTTCAACTTGAAGTCACCATTGGGAAAGTATAGAATTGCAAAATCAGAGCGTCTCGGTTCCAGACCGCAAAGAACCTTCAAGGAATGTTTGGGCATTTTCTGTGACATAAACCCATCTTTCTAATGTGTTGTCGAAAAATGTGAGCTTATGAGAGATTTCCCAAGTGAGTTAGTACATTTTCCCATCCAAATCAGTCCTGATCGCAGTCTGGAGTGACATTTTTTGAAAGATTTGTGACACTATTTTTCTACTCAACTTCTAGAATCTTCTACTGTGTAATCATAACTTGAATATTTTCAGTTCTGGTCCCTGATGTCGGTGAAAGTCATAACTTTTTCCTGGTTTTCCAGCAGTTGTAGGTTCATTCTTTCTTTCCTCTTCCTAACTTTATTTCTAAAAAAAAGATAAAAAGCTGGCTTACAGCCTTTGTTCTTTCTGTTGGAGATGACTGGTACTTTAGTTTTACAGTAAAACTTTTTAAAAGAAGTTACTACCATTTCGGACAGCCTCTTCAGGACTGCTTCCAGTTAGTGGATGCTTTTATCCCTCTGTTCTGGTTTACAAAATAAACTTTGCAACTTGCTTCCTTTGTCCACAACTTCATTACAAAGTAAATATATAAATAAATAAAAATATATTTTAAAAAAATTTAAAAGGAAGTGCTACAATTCCTTTGGAGATGTAGTTGTTGCTATTCAAGACAATTCTCTGGAGCTACTTCTTGGGTATGGTAATATAGCAATATTAACTCCTCGGTAAACCAGTGCCTCCCCGTGCCTTTCAAAGATCAGATGAGAATCGCTAGGAATTCTTCAAGGATTGGACAGCGGAAGATCGGGGCCGGGCTTAATGCCCTGATCAGCCTGGCTGTGCAGCATCGCACGGGACACATCTCTTCTAATGTTTGAACTTCTCAGAGAAAGAAGAATTAGACTTCACCCAGATCCAGGCCGGTGCCATCATCTCAATGAAGAAGTGAAGTTTCCCATGGGGCCGTGTGCGCACACAGTTGCCAGTACCGGTGGATCAGGCGCACCCTGGTAGGGAATGGGTGAGGGATTTCCCCGCGTTTCTGGATGAGAATGTCAGAAGGTTACCCGAAGCTTTGCCAGAAACTAGTCCGTGCTGTGCAACTTTATTTCATCAGATAGGCTGAGGCGTCTTGCCTCCTCCGTTAGCCAGTTAGGTGGCTATTTCCCAGTTGTGTAACATATTGATATTTTAGGAAGTATTTTTGTTTATGTTGGGGTGTTAGGGATGGAATTCAGGCCTTTGTACCATGTTGCATCCCCAGCCCGTTTTCTGGGTTTTGATTTTGAGACAGGGGCCTCTCATGTGCTAAGTTGCCCAGGCTGGGCTCAAAGTTGTGATCCTCCTGCCTCAGCTTCCCAGAGTGTGGGATGGCAGGCCTGTGCCACCAGGCTTGGCAGGAATGAGGCATTTATAAATTGCTTATTTTCCAGGGTTGGAGCAAAAGAAAACCAGAACTCCAAGCCTCGTTCCAGCCGGGTTTCCCTGCCCCTCCATCGCCCCAGCAGGCAGAGAAAGGAAGAAAGCGCCGGGGAAGCGGCTTGCACCCCCGTGCACCCAGTGCACCCCGTCCTTCTGAGCAACGCAGAGAGCAACCAGGCGCCGCCTCGTGCGCTCTTGGTGTAGGTTCTAAAATGATGAAATGGAGGGGATCAAGGGGCTGCTGAAGTCGCGCTCAGTCCCTGCGCTGACCTGCCCCACTTCTGTGGAAGGCACGGAAAATCCACCCGGGGCTTCGTATCTTTGAGGTAACACAGAACTTCTCTTTTAGTTTGGACTTCAAGAAGTGAACGAAGGCTTGTCAGTGTGAGTTGCCACAGCACAACTCCAGTCCCCACCACCACACGGTGGCTGCCCGGCGTCCTCAGTTCACAGAGGCGGATCCATTGGTCCTGAGAACGCACGAGAGAGAAAAAATGATAAAAGATTTCCAGGGGACATCAACCAATTGGCCTGCCTTTTGAAACTCTTCCCTTGTGAACGATTGGAGAGTCCTCCAAAGCCAGTCTCCCCCCCACCTCCCTCCTGCGTTTTGCTACGATCTTTGCCTTCTAGAAAAGTATCTTGGTCCCAGGCCCAGGTATCTCTCTCTCTCTCTCTCTCTCTCTCTCTCTCTCTCTCTCTCTCTCTCTCTCTCTCTCTCCTTCCTTCCTTCCTGCCTTCTTTCTTTTGGATGTCTATACTAACTACTGAGTATGTTTTGTATTTTTCCCTTAAAAATAGAATCTTTTCTGGGAGGAAATGACTTGTTCTAGAGAAGCTAGGTTTCCCTTGGAGACCTTTTCTCCTCTGCATGATTCAGACCAAGTCGTCGTCGTCGTCGTCTTCTTCTTCTTCCTCTCCTCCTTCGTCTTCCTTCCTCTTCTACGTGATACTGGGGTTAACACACAAGGCCTTCTCTCTGAGCTGAGACTGGGTCTTGCAAAGTTGCTAAGTTGCCTAGAAATTGTGATTTTCCTGTCTCAATCTCCCAGAGTGCTGAGATTACAGGTCTGTACCACCAGCCTGGCTCTGAGACCCAACCTGCAACCCAGTGGTCAAGTGGGAGCCATTTCATGCAGGTGAAGGGCTGAGGTGTAAGGGTGCCTAGAGGAGCTAATCCATAACTTCAGGAGACAGAATGTACAAATCAGCTGAATTTTTATACACAGTAGAATTAGAATTGGTAGGCCTTTTAAGAGGACCAGAAATATATAAATAGCTACCAGCAATGAGAATCACAGATTTCCCTTATTGAAGCAATCCTGATATGCTTAAGACTCTAGAGAAGATCTAGCTCCGCCCATATCCCCATAATACATACGCACAAATGTTGACAAGTGAAGTGTGACCAGAGAGGCGGAGGAGAGTTCCAAAGGTCGTATTTAAAAGGAGACAGTGAACTAGCAGGACCCTTGAAAGGTTCTGTAAAATGAGCATCAGAAAGCGACAATTGTGAAAAACATCCCCGGGAGGTCCCACTCTATTTCAGGTTATTTCCTTAGCCAGGGGATCATTCCTAGTGGGATTTGCTTCCTGGCTATCGTGCCCACTCTGGTGGCCTTGGTGTCTCCACACTCTGAGCAGCTTCCTCGGTGCTGGGCTGGTGATCTCTGCCCCCTGAGGAGCCATAGACCTGCTGCTCCCTGCTGATCCTGTGCTCCGAGGACTCTCCCCTTGTGGCCTGGATGGGGTATTGCCCGCTGTCTCCGGCTGACGTTTCGTCACTTCTTGCCAACTTGGAGTCAGCCATGGCCAGAGTGCTTCTTATGGCTGCCCTTGGGATCATGTGTTGTAAATTGGATCTGGAATATCCCCCAAAAGCTTCATGTTTGTAAGGTGATTGGATCAAGGAGGGATGATTGATCAGTGAGTGGATCCATTGATGGTTTTATGTGCTGCTAAAAGGTGGGGCCTGGTCAGAAGGGACAGACTATGAACGTATGTCCCTGCAGTGAGGTTTTCCTCCACTAGAAGCAAGACAAGATGGAGCATGTAAGACCTAAGCTGATTTTTGGAGGACTTTGTGGCCTGGCTTGCCTCTTTCCCAAGGTGATGGGTTTGTCCTCATGTCTGCTGCCCACAAAATGGAGGGACAGCAGGGAGCATCATGGCTGGCTTGGACCACTCTAACTCTGTGTACCCCGCCATCATGGAGGCTCTGCACCCACAGCTAAGACCTCCACCTTGTCCCTGCCATATCCCTGCCATGTGACCTCCCCTTGCAGTATTTATTTTTGTGGTACTGGATTCATCGAGGGCCGTCTCAGTGAGCCCACTTTTGAGGGTTTTGTTTGGTTAATTTTGAGACAGCGTTACCAAGGCTGGGCTTGAACTTGTGATCCTCCTGCTTGAGCCTCCTATAGCACAATGATTATAGGCCTGTACCAGCAGGCCTGGCTTGCATTTATAAACTATACTGAGTACTCTGAGCTGAGCTGCAAGAAGCAGACTTGCATCCGGTGCTGGGGTCCAGCCCTGGAGAGAGTCGGGGTACCTGAAGGGGGTGCAGCGTCGGCGAAAGGAAAGACTCTAGACCACAGATTGCAGTGAATCTGATGGCCACTGATCAGCTGTGGCCGAGTTTATTTATACACCCTTCTTATGCAATTTTCAGTTTCCTTGATCACAGGGTGCTACAGCAGGGGATGTTTAGATATTCAGCAGAATACATGAATCTATTCTTTGTAGTCACCTTGATAGGGGTTTCACATCCCATTCTCATCTATTACAGAGATCAACTATCCATGCCATTAAACTTATTTCTAAGAAATCATACAGCAAGCATATCATATCAAGTCTGGCACAGACTTTGTGGTCAGGCAGTGCCCAGATTGGCAGCAATTGCGGCTACATACATCAATCATTACAAATCACAAAGAGATCAAGGTGTCAGGAAAGTTTTCTCAAAACATAGTATGATTTTAATCTTAAAGCACAGCTACGTGTTAAACATTCAGCAAGGCATGTTTTCTTAAAAGACAGTGTTTGCAGTTGGGCATTCTACTGGAGGAACCAATCCATTGTTTCTTGATGGCATCTTTTGCCTGCTGGATCATGAGGTGCCAGGGAGGGCCTGATCTGTGCGATTTTATTGCAAAGGAGAGGTCACTGATGTCCACCTATCTAGACCCTTCCAACTCCTTCTACATAGCCTCTAGTGTATGGCAAAGAAGGAAATGTACACAGAACAGGTGTTGTGATAAGGGAAAACACGGATTCAGGGGAGTCAGGTGAAAGCTGAGAATCTTGGGGGGCTTTTGAGATTAAGGAATTAGCAGAGAAACGTGAGTGAGCATATAGCCCACATGAGTAGGATCCAAGGCTGCACAAGATGTTTCAAGCAAATAGCAACAAAATACCCAGTGACAGCAGTAGCGTTGCCACCAAAGGGTAGGGTTTTGGACATTCCGGAGGCAAACAGCAGACTCCCCAGGCTTTGCCTCTGTATGTTCTGGCCGCAAGTGCTTTGCAGATGAAGCCATTGCCAGTGCCTCTAGATGCCATTCCCAGGAATGGGCTCCTTGTTCTCCAATCAGGGACATGAGTACAAGGCACAGATTTTAGGGGTGACCCCAGAAAACACTGGTGCTTATTCTCACAAGGGGAGCCTGGGAACAGTGTCAATCATGTGATTCAGTGTTACCCACTGAACAGACAGAGTTACTCGATCCTTTCTCAGCCACAGCTGGAGAGCTAATGGCTGGTGGAGGGAGGTTGACCTCTGACCTTTTCACCTGACTTCCTACTTCCAGGAAGAGTAGATAGGGCCTGGGGCATGTAAGTACCTGAGGTCTTCCTTCTCCTCTACCCAATGTGGGTCTACAAATCCTCACTTTGATAGCTAGACCTACTTAGAGGATACTCAAACCCAGTGTCTAGGGGAGATACCCCTTTCAGAAGTAGGTCTGGTGCTGGTCTTCTGTGTATACAGTCGAGTGAGCAGCTGGTAACGCTATCCAGCTCATGGAATCCAGGCCAGTTCAGCTCTGGAGACTGGAATTTCAGACACAAAAACTCCCACTGCTAGGGCTGCTCTACCACCAAAACCCTATTCATTTTTTCTTTCATTCTTTTTCTTTCTTTCTCTCTCTCTCTCTCTCTCTCTCTCTCTCTCTCTCTCTCTCTCTTTTTCTTTTCTTTTCTTTTTTTTTGAGACAGGGTCTCTCTCTGTAACCTAGGCTATTCCTGAACTCACTATGTGGCTGAGGCTAGCCTTGGACTTAAGGTAATTCTCCTGCCTCAGCCTCCTGAGTGCTGGGATTACAAGGCATGCACCACCACACCTGGCTTATGTGGTGCTGGGAATTGAACTCAGGGCTTTGAGCTTGCAAACCAAGCACTTGAACCACTATGTCATTCCTCCAGTCCCCCAAATCCTATTCCTGACACCCAGAACTTACCTGGGTCTTTTTTGGAACCTCCTGGTGTTTCTGTACTGTGGAAAACAGTCCTCATTACTGACTCTGGGCCTGCGTGGTGGGTTTCACCAAGGCCTGTTTCTTAGCTAAGTTTTTTATGCCAGTGGACCTGAGCTTCTTCTCAGATTCTTGACGCACCGGTAGGGAAGGAAGGCAGGGTGACAGAGCTGTCCTTGTGAGGGTTTCAGAGTGCGGGGAAGGGTTCTGGCCCCCACTTCCCATCAGCCTCTTGGGAAGACGGCTAAGCAGAGATGGCAGTCAGTCTTAGACGAGGACTGTGGTATCCAAGAAGTAAGGAGGACCATTCCTTTCTTATTTCGTTGCTGTAGCCTCCAGACAAAAGATTTTTATAGTTTTTTGGATCAATCAATTACCCAAGTAACAAATGTCAATCAGGCACCCCCTTGCTAAGGCACGTAGCCAAAGCATTGGATGCTAAAGGAAATGCAGATGTTGGAATGAGTTCTTGCCTTTGGCAAATTACAGTCTAAATGAAGGGACCAAATTTATAATGTGTGACTCAGAGGTAGTGTGACTGAAGTTTTAGAACAAACATGCCAGAAGTTTAACATGGCTAATTCTCCCTCATGTGCTCCTATATTAAATATTATCATTTCCAGTTATGTAATGTTTATTTTAGAATCACCCAGCTTTGCATTGCATCGTGTTTGTGGGAATGTCGCTGGACACAGATATATAAAATTAAGATTCCTATTCTCATCCTCCATGCCACCTGAGGTTTATCCTTTCTGGTGACAGGACAGCCATGCAGAATTTGTACGGAATTTGCACAGAGCTTGAAGATGACAGCAGACAAAATGCTGGACTCGACCACTAAAAGGCACACAAACAAATTTATTTCACCACATTGTATATAACAATTGATCTTTTATAGCAGGAGAACCCCAAATTCTGGGCTCTGACTAGTACATGCTCATGACTTTGGAAGGATTTGGCCTCCTGGACAGATGAAAGAAGCTGGGGTTCTTGTCAGCACAGTCTGAAAACATACTTTGTGATGGATGTGTGTGTGTGTGTATCTCTGTGTGTTAACACGCGTATGTGTGTACGCTTGGAATTAGGGTTTGAACCCATATGTGTGTACGCTTGGAATTAGGGTTTGAACCCAGAGTCTTCACACCAACCCAATCCACAGCCTTTTTTTCTTTTAAATTTTGAGAGAGGGTCTTCTAAGTTGTTTAGGGTGGGCTTGAACTTGCAATCTTTCTGCCTCAGCTTTCCAGCATGCAAGGTGACAGGCGTCCACTCCCATGATCTTTTCTTTATACAAACAGGAGGTGGTTTCCAGAGGCACGAAGTACTCATACTCATTAGTCACTCATATGTGCTTTTCACTAGCCTCCTGCAATCCTACTGGGTAAATTTTACTCACTTCCATTTTGTGACTGGGGCAACTATGGCACAGGAAATTTAGGCAACTTGACCAATATCATCCAATCAAAAGTCAAGACTGGTTGTCATGTTGCTCTGCAGGACTCCAAATTGTCAGGGCCAGACACTGCTTTTCCCCAGTGAGAAGTTGTTTCACTCAGGTTACCGTTGAAATGGGCCCACTGTCTTGTCTTAGTTGAATAAAACCTATTGGAATTTTATTCCCAAGAAGACCAAGATGGATACTTGCCATGGGAGGAGGAGTGGGGACCCCAGAGAGGCTCCACAGTTGTTCTCTTACTACACAGAGTCTGAAGTGATGTTGTCTTTGGAGATCTACAATGTCGACCAGAGTCCCGTGCGTGGAAGGTGACCGGGTCACAGGGGCACTGTGCTCCTCAACGGATCCTTCCATGGATGAGTCGATATGCTGTGAGGTGGTAGAGCTGGTTGGAGGTGGTCACTGGTCCCCAGTTCCTCCCTTCTCTCTGCTTCCTGGTCACAATCAGATGAGCAGCCACCTTTTTCAAGAGGCCCTTCCACCATGCCCAGGAGCCAGCTGGTAGATGATTGAATCCCTTAAAAACCATGAGCCCAAATGAACCTCCCTGCTCCTTCAATTGTGGGTGTCGTATTGGGGATGGGGTCCCAGGGATGAAATAGTGACTAAGGCTGAGAGTAATAGTCCAGTCTGTGCCTCAAGTGGGTCCACAACTCTGAATCAGATTCTTGGTGTGAGAGACACGGGGGAGGGATGTCTGAATAAAACAGCCAGCTCAGCGACAATTCCATTTCTTCGAAAGAATCTTAAGAAGTTCCTCCTTTTGTCTGCACCACCCTCCCCTCCCTGCCTGCTGGGCTCCCTTTCTTCCCCACCACCTCTGCCCCTCCATAGGCATCTCAACTTCTTTCTCCTCTTTTGTTCGGTTTAGCAGGAGAGATCTTTGGAGTTGAAGGAATGGGCCCCTTTAGCCAGCTCAGATCTCAAAGAAGTCTTCACCTCCCTGTAATTGAAATCACAGGATGGAGATTTCCTCCCTCTTGTTCTCCAAGATCACAGGTGCAGTGGGGTGAGGGTGCTATTGACTCCCCCCTGCTGGTCACGTGGCAGACAGACGGAAGCACCGGCCAGGAAGGGATCTGACTCTTAGATGAATTCTTTTATCCTCAAAGGAGCTTCCTGCAAAGGAAACCATTAGTGTTTTGCTATTGGGTTTCTACTCCCTGTGGTGTCTAAGAAACCGTTCATTTAATTTGGTGACATTTTGAGTGGATTTGGAGAGCTAAGCCCATTTGAAAAGGCCTGTCCCTGTCAGAGGGGCTCCGAGGGAATGCAAATCGAATCCAAATGGTCAAGCCACTGGTGGCGGTAGCAGATTTGCCCTGCCTGTTTCAGGGGCCTTTTCTGCATCTTTCTTCAGTCTCCGGACAAATGTCATGGGTCACATACGTTCCTAATAATTCAGTCGGCCATGTGGTACCCAGTTTCTTTTCTAGTCATGGCCAGGAATTGAGCCCAGAACTGGAAGTTCAATGGCAGTTACGAAATGACTCTTGGGGTCAAAACAGTGGCAGTTAGCCAGGCTTGGTGGTGCAGGCCTGTATGCTCAGCCGAAGGACTGCAAGTTTGAGCCCCGCCTGGGCAACTTAGTGACTTCATGGGACCCTGCCTCCAACTCAAAACCAGAAAGTGAGCTGGGGATGTCGCTCGGTGTGAAGGTCCTGCGTTCAGTTCCGTACCATGAAAGAAAGAGAGAAGGCTGTCCTGATGGACAGGGACACTAATTCCAGCGTTTGGCAAACCTGCCATGCATTGGCGGAGGGATCTCAGTGAGGCCTATGTAATGCTATGGTTACCTGCTTCAGGGTTGTTCCTACCAGAGATGAGAAAATTTGTGTCACATATAAAGCATGATTGAAAAATATGGCGAATGATCAAATTAAAAATGTATTACAATAGAAGCCCTCTCCAACTCTTCTCTTTGCTTTGAGCACACTTAGCTTGGCCTGTCATTCTTACCACTCCCTGCAGCAGTCCTGGAAGTCCTCTTGATGAACTGTCTTCAGTCGTGCTGCTGTGGATGCCTCCACGTCCTGAATCCATTCAGAATATTGACCCTTCACGGTCATTTTGACTTTGGGAAGAAGCCAGAAGTTGCACAATGCCAGACCCAATGCCTAAGGTGGATGAGGATACACCACCATGTTCTTACAAGCTTGCCTTTTGGTGAATGGTTCTCAGCAACAGCATTCACTGCATTTTTGATCAACCTCATAAAGACACTCACAGAGCTAAGGAATATGGGAAGAAAGAGAGAAGAGAGAGGGAGCAAGGGAGGGAGTTGAGAGGATTACAACAGAGTTCTTCAACATAGGACAAACTAGCATAAGAACAGAAAGAAAAGAGAATGATTGAGGAAAGAAAGATGCACCCCCATGTTCTGGAGCAGGTGGAAGACTGCACGTGGCTGGTGAGTCGGAGGCAGACACTGGCTGCTAATTCTGCCCATCCCTTGAAGTGAGCTGGAGCTGACATTCTGAGAGATGGCTGAGGGGACACAGTCACTGAAGAAAAAGGAGGAAGGACAGCAAACAGAGGAGGACCAGTCCACGGACCGGAAGGGGAGGTTGAGTTTCAGTGGAAGATGGAGGACATGTCTTCAGTAGCCTGGGTGAGAGGTGAGGGGACAATGGGATTCTGGGAAGACCCAGGATAAGGTGTCATCTGGGGTGGGTGTAGTGGAGGCCCAGGGGAGCTAAGATGCTGAGGAGCAGGGGATAGGATCTGAGGGAGTAACCCCTGGGGCGTGGACTGAGCAGGTGGGAATGTGCAACCAGAAGGCTGCTGTTGAGGATGGGTTCGGAAATGTCCTGCAAAGAGCCATTTGGAAGGTGATTGGATCTTGGGAGTTAATCAGATCAAATGGAATAACTGCTGATGACTTCCTATGCTGCTAGGAGGTGGGGCCTAGTAGTGGAGGAGGATCTTTGGGGATAAAGCACAGAAAAGTCTATATTCTTGCTGCCGCCCCACCTCCAGCTCCTTCTTGCCCTTTACTGTTGCGATTCTGTGAGCAGCCATTCCCCGCCAGGTCACTCTACCGTGTTCTTCTGCCATTGCGGGCCAACTGTGGATGGACCAAGTCCTTGGAAACGTGAGCCAAAGTAAACTTGTCCTCCCTTAAGTTGTGAGTGTCAGATACTGCGTTCCACTGACTAGAAAGTGACCAAGACCACAAGGAACAGGATGGTGTGGGTTAGAGAGCTGGATATTCAGGTTCAAGTGTTGAAAGGTGGAGTTGTTCTGGGTGATGGGGACTGATGCCAGTGGAGGTGAGGATGGGGGTTCAGGTAGTGGTTGTCCTGGCTATTTGCATCCCTAGCATTACTTTGATGCTCTGGAGAGAAGTATTTGGGTTTTGTATCCTGATGTCTACATGCTGGGGAAGGGATTGATGATATTCGGCAGAAGACATGGGGATGGAGCCAGAGAAGTACAGAGCCACAGTGGGAGTGCCTTTATAAAGAGGGAGAGTAAATAGTGTGCAGCCTTTGATAAAGTGGGATGGGGTCCGCACCTTGGACCATGGGCCGTTTCTGGTCTGTGGGCTGTCAGGAGCCAGGCTGGACTGAAGGAGGTGAGCGGTCAGCCAGCATGCAAGTTTCAGCTGTAATTGGCAAACATTCCCCATTGCTCACATTCTGCCTGAGCTGTGTCTCCTGCCAGATCGGTGGTGGCATCAGATTCCCATAGGAGTGCACACAACACTGTGAACTGTGCATGCGAGGGATCCAGGTTGTGTGCTTCCTGTGAAGATCTAATGACTGATGAGCTGAGGTGGAGCTGAGGCAGTGGTGCTAGCTCAGACTGTCATGGTTTGGACCATGACACAATAACCCGAAAGCCTCATGTATTTGGAAATTGCAGAATACCTGTGGAACTGTGTGCTGTTAGGAGGTAGGGCCCGGCTGGAAGAGGCAAAGCACTGGGGCTTGACGCAGAAAGCGTGGGTTGCTTACTTGGAAGCATGCAATGAGCTCTGCCCTTCCTATTATGGTCTGGATCTGGAATATCCCCCAAAAGCCTCATGTAATTTGGATGTGGCGGGATACTTGTGGAACCATGTGCCAGTGGGAGCTTGGGACTTAACTTGGAGGGATGTGTCAATTTGTTAGATTGGTGATTGCCAGGGTGGAGATTTCAAGTGTGTGTTTTTGACTTGTGAGCCAGGAAGCAAGGGAGAGGCACCTACCCTGGGAGCCCAACTGGCAACTTAAAGTAAAAGAAGGAAGAAGAAAAGTTTTCCCCACTAGACCTCCACCTTTGCTGGCTGCCCATTGCCTGGAGTTTGGGATACTTGCAGACACTCCCAGGCATACTCTGAAGTATGACTTCAAGCGTGACGGTGCTCATCTGTATTAGTTTCTTTCTGGCTGCTGCGACATCCACAACTTAAGAAAGGAGTGGTTTATTTGGCTCACAGTTGCAGAAGGTTTCACACAGTCCATTCATGGACAGCTGGCAACTGAGAAAGCACATGGCAGAGGCTTGAGAGCTGCTCAGGACATGGTGGACAGAAGGCCAAGTGAAAGAGAAGCTCCTCAATGTCTGAAGGCGAAGGCAAAGGCCAGGAATTTCCTAGGTAGAATCTGTAACACTGTTTCTTCCTCCTTCCTTTACTTAGTTCCAATCATCAGTAGGGCCTCCCACACCCAGGGTGGGTGCCCCTCCCTCTCTTTCTGGCCCACAAGTCAGTAACACACACACACACACACACACACACACACCTGAAAGCTCTGCCCTGGTCACCCTACAATCTCAACAAGCTGACAGAATCTCTCCACATCAAGCCCCAAGCACCTGTTCTTTCCAGCGAGGCCTCCCTTCCCAACAGCACACAGTTGTGAGGTGTGCTATCACATCCAAACACGTAAAGCTTTTGGGGGGCACTCCAGATCCAAACCGTCACAGCATCCAAAGAGCTACCATTTCCGTACGTACATAAGACCTCCAGCACTGTCACTCCTGATGGGAAGGCAAGCTGGTGGTGACTTCTAAGCCCAGAGAGTCTTTTGGTTTGATTAAGAGCTGGGAATTCTCAAAGCCCAGGAACTAAGATGCTGAATAGAAGAAATCTGGACCAAAGTAGAGCCATCTCCTTGAAGTCCTTGCCAACAACCACTGTGTTAAGATCTCTGGAGTCACGATGCCCACATCCTTTCTCCATCTGAGGAATGTTTGTGCACATAAAACTCATTTTGTTCTCCTTGAGTCCTCACCCCAGCTGTAGGGCAGTCTTTGTGCAGCTGAGATACTGTGTTAACGAGCCTGTGATATACACGGTACCATGTGCATCTGCATATCCCCTTGGCCCTTGCACTCCCCAGGGAAATGTGTAAGCCAGATCTTGTCCATTGCCCACCTGCCATCTAGTTCCCATGAGAGACCTCACACTGGAATGCTGTGTGACTCACGTGCCAGCCCATGGTCCTTCTACTGATGGGGGTATGTGTCCTTCACTTGCCTGCCCACTGTTGGGAAAGTAAAAGAACTTTGCAAGCTTAGCAAACTTGCAGGCTTACTTGCAAGTGATAAAAATCTTCAAGAAAAAAAAAAAACGATTTGGGATGTAGGCTAAAATATCTTCTGATGAATCAGATAGTCACCAGAGGCCTGGATGGCCTGTCAGCTGGTGACAGTAAGAAATAAAAACTCCCAAAGTAACTTTGGGGAAGATTTGGGGGACTTCATGAGCACAGTGGGCACTCTCTCTTGATGCTGCTTCTAGAACTGCAAGCCAGGGAGATAGGATTCCTTGGGCTGTTTCCACAGAAGTCTTCAGAAACATGGTTTTATCCTGCCATTATTTGGCAAGACTAGGCATTCCAACCCTTTGCTTCATTGGGAAGGTGGAGCTCTGGTCAAGATTAGTGCTTTTAATCAATGTTCCAGCTTAGGGGGGGTGCTGCTCCATGTCTCCCCTGGGCTTTGTTCTTGATTTGGCTTGAATATTTGTGTCTTTATGGTTTGGGCTTTTCTTTGGGTATTGGCAATTGAACTGAGGGCCTTCAACTGAGCTAGATCCCCAGCCCAGTTTTAATTTTTTATCTTAAGACAGAGTTGCAAGTTGCTAGGTCTCCCAGGCTGAGCTTAAATTTGAGATCCTCATGCCTCAGTCACCCAGAATGTGGGCACGACAGGCCTGCACTACCTAGCCCAGCTATGGTTCTGTCTTTAATACCTTTCTTTGGTAACTCCTTGGACCTTATGTCACCATTCAGTTCTTATCTGTGCTCATGATCCAATCATAAGCCTCCTCCTAGCCACTAGAAATTGGACCTCCTGGATGGCTAAGAGATTTGACCTTAAATCATCCAGTATATTGTGACACAGTGGTTTGATTAGTGATGTCTGAAATTCAGCTATGGTCAGGTGTCTTGGTCACTTTGTCACGGTGGAAACATAATTCCAGCACCACAACTTTCAAAGGAAGAGGGACTCATTTTAGCTCACAGTTTTAGATCTCCAACCATAACTGGTCAGCAGCTCCAAGGTAGGAAGGGCAGTGGTAGAAGGGCATGGCAGAGGACCACCGCTCGTCCCATGGTGGCCAGGTCGCAGAAACAGGAGAAGCTGAGGGCAAGTATATAACCTTCCACATCATGCCCCCAGTATCCCATCAAGTCACTTAATAGCACATGAAATCATCAATGGATGAATCCACTGATGGGCAGAGCCAATCCCCTTCCATTCAATTTGAGGGGAACAGTTAGCTTTAAAACCTGGCATCATGTTAGGTAATTCACATTTTTTGAATGGCTTGACTTTGACATTATCAATTGTTCATCATTCCAAGCTGTGGAGCAGAAAAATTTGTGATATGAATCAGAATATCAAAAAATACCCAAAGAGACCCAGAACTCCATGAAACCTTCTGGCTGGAGAAGCAGCCACAGATCTCCTAAGAGCTGAAACCAATGATTCAGGGAACTGTTTACTTGCAACAGCTCCTGGCTGACATCTGTCCAGTGGCAGGGAACACATAGAACTGGCCATCTGGAACAGAATGCTATGTCTCCCAGGAAGAGAAATGTGCTCACCCACAGGCTGGCTGCACTTCAACATGGTCTCACTCCAAGTTCTTTAAAATGGTCCATGGAGGCTCAGCCAGTCTCCATCAGAAATGGCACATCCTGAGTCCAATTTCCCTACGGCCCATACAAGGGTAGAAATCTTCATCTGTGTGTACACTGACCCATCCCAAGGCCTGGGACACAGGAGCTACTCAGAAAATGCATATGCATTGAGTTAATATTTGTAGATTTTCCACATCATTTGTGACATCTGAAATGGTCCTAGGATGCCATTGCAGGGCACTCTTTTCAGAATCCAACTTCTATAACCAAGGCAACATTCTACACTGGTTAGACATGTGAATCAACTTTACCTACCTTGTTCATTTCAGAAATCTGAGGTCATGCAAAATCTAGTCCTTTGATTGACAACCACAATTACCTACTCTCCCAGTTCTTTCGTTGATTTATTTGTTTGTTTATTTATTCATTTAGTAATTCTTTTTTAAGCACAGTCTCTTGCCAAGCTGCTAAGTTGCCCAAGCTGGGCTTGAATTCAGGTTCCTCCTGCCTCAGCCTCTAGGAGTGCCACAGCACTGATTTTAGAAAACATCATTTCTCCCAATGGTTCACTTCCCAGTGCCACATGGAGTCCACCCAAAGGCCCACAGAAACAGAAATATCCATCATAGAGACACAGCTTAGAACACACTTTCCACCATGGAAGACCTAGACCATGGAAAGTCCTTGTCTAACACTGGAGTAAGCACAGTCTTCTGTAATACTGAGGTCCTCATCCCTGGAGCCAGAGAGTTTCCTTACATACCTGGAAGAATTTTATAGCTGTATTTTAATTGAAGTTCTTGAAGTAAGTTATTCTGAAACACATTTTCTTCTTCAATTTCCCATCACTGTGACCCAAAACCCAACACTAACAACCATGAGGGAGGATCTGAGGCTTAAGTAAGAGAGGTTTATTCTAGCTCAGTTTCAGAGGTCTTAGGCATGGTTGACTGATCCAAGACAGAAAGGCCAAAGGTGGAAGGGCCCGGGGTGGAGCAGAGCTGTTCATCCCACTGGAACTCGGAAGCAGAGAGAGAAGGGAGAAACCAGGGACAAGACTCTACCCTTCAACGCCATGTCCTCACGACCCATCCCTTCAACCAGGCCCAGCCTCGTGGCAGTGCAGGAAGTCATCAGTGGATGAATCCACCTGTGCGTACAGCATCCTGGTCACCTTCCAAACACACAGGACTTTATCACCAATATAATTAAATTCTTTTTTCTTATAAGAAAGAAGCAGAAGGAAATTCGTCTTTAGAAGAGGAGAAGGCAATGTGAAGATAGATACAGAGGTTAGCGATGTGTCCTAAGCCAAGGCACATCAGCGGCCACCAGAAGCAAGAAGCACAGAACAGAATCATACCAAGGCCCCCAGAAATAATCAGCCTGCTGACATCTTGATTTTAGCCCAGGTAACACTCATCCTGGGCTGTGGTCTCCAGCGCTGTTAAGTATTGGTTACATTGTGCTATCTCTAAGTCTATGGTCATGTGTTACAACAGCAGGGAGAAGCAAGCCCAGCCTCTGATGAGGACAAGGACAAGGTGGCACCTCTCTGAGCACCACAGTTATCCAGTCAGCCGTCCGTTGGCTTGAAGATCAAAAACTGCTAAAGGGAGGCATACTATCCGACTGGTTCAGCAAGGTAGGAGGTGACAGGGACTATCCAGAGCCTAGGTCCTGTGAGTTCAGCCAGGGAAAGTTTTATTTATTTATTTATTTATTTATTTATTTATTTATTTATTTTGCCAGCCCTGCCCTCAGGGAAAGTTTTAATACCAATCAGACCTGCCTACTTCCAATCTGTATGGAATTTGGTGGCATCCAAACTATGCAGTGAATATTTAAGTTTAAAATTTATTTTACACTAAAAGATATGTGGTCATGACTCCCTTCTCAAAACCTGTCCCTGGCTTGGAACTAACTTATCATTCTTGTCACTTTCTGGAGCAGTTCTGGAAGTCTTTTTTCTTGAATGTGTTTACAAGGTGGGATTAAAAAAATTTAACGAATGCTTCTTTTGAGAGCCATCCAACAGACAGGCCAGCTGGTAAAAACATGAGAGTGTGTCCTCATCTGCCTTAGTCACTGGATGCGGTGCTGTACAACTCAAAGTCAAAATGACTATGAAAAGTCAACATTTTGAAGTGATTCAGGGCATAATTAAGGTAATAGAGCCAATGAATAATTTAATCAGGATAAATAGTACATTTTTTTAATCCAAGTATGACTTATTAAGCACCAGCTCTGTGCCAGTGCAATCCTAGATGCTTTGAATATGTCACTAACCTCAGGAAGGACATTATTCACTCAAGGTGAGATAACTGAGTTGCATGGGCTTGAAATAACTTATTAGTTGAAGGAACAACCACTTGAAGTAACAGCTAGTGAAGGTAGGTCTCAGAATCCATATCTCATATTTGTCAGGCCTTTGCTCATTTACAACCTGAGATACAAGGCCAAGAAAATGGCCAGTTACCTGAAATGACCCAGGAGGTTGTGCTCAGACTGTCTACCTCTCCCATGCAGAACCACTTGGCACCGTTGAACAATTATGTAGTTCCTGAGGTGGCCTAATGGACTCTCCTGGGAATTCCCAGGGATAACTATGAAGGGTGGCACTCACTGGCACCCCGAGGGAGGATTTGGGGCTAACCTGTTAGTGTGTCTCCACTTCAGGATGTACTTTAGGGTGGAGGACTCGATGGCCCTAGGACAGGATGGATACTCCTATAGCTGTGGCTGCACAGTGCACATCCTGCCAGCTTGGTCTCCCATCCACCATCCTGGTCCTATCCTGTCCTTAGGCAGAGAACCTGCACCTAGGGTCCTAGGAAGTCAGCTGTGAAGGTCTGGGGGAGGCTACACCACCAGCTCCTGTAAACCACTGAAGGCAAACAGGGACTTGATGGGGAGACGGATTTAATTCTTCTTGGTGCACTGATTAGAGTTCCTGTCATCTTCTGAATGACAAGTCTGATCCTCCCCAGCCTGGCCTTCTGGGCTGAGATAGGTGGGATCTGAGAAACTTCCGACTTCCTCGGATGTGCCCCAGCAGGTAGAAAGGCTCTGTTTCTTCCAGCCACGGTAGTTGAGTGTTACATAAAAACACACAAATGTTTGCTGAGACACTCCATCACTCAGACAAAGTGTATAGCACTTCTTGCATGTTATTTGGGGGAAAAAGACTCTCAAATTATGCATTCTTTGACATTCACTGGATAATGGTCACTAGAGTTCGCTTTTGTTTGCTTATTTTCGTGACAGTGGGGACTCAAGCCAGAGCATTCTGAACTTTATCCTCTGCCCGTTTCAAGACAGTCTCACAAAGTTGCTAAATTGCTCAGGCTGGGCTTGAACTTGTCATCCTCCTGCCTCGGCCCACCCAAATTGCTGGGATCAGAGGCCTGTACCTCTGGGCCTGGGAAGAGTTAGTTTTGGGTTACACTGGTTCTGTGACTTTTGCTGTGTAATATAAGGAGTGCTGCTATCCGTATCTTTGACAGTGGAGTATATTTTTTATCCTTTTGGAAATTAACAATAGCGTAGTAAGCGCTCTGACCACTCCTGTGCTAAGGAAACCTGTGACACCACGTGTCCCACCCTGCTCCGCTCACCTGTAATGTTTTTCAGCATTCCTGAAAGCCTGTGCTACCCGTCACTATCTCTGGCACAGGATGGAAATGAGCTATTTGTAGGAAGGCCCCTGAGTCCAGAAGAAGCCTTGTGACCCTGAGCCACCGCACCCTGGCCTTGGCTGGCTCCAGGACACAAAAGGCAGAATTTGGCAGTCGTGCAGGTGGCTTGATCTCCCGACAGCCCTCCTGCACCACTCTGAGCTCCTCCCATGCGCATTACAAGGCCAGGCTACTCACACAGGTGACCTGTCACCAGGTCACCGTGCGATCTGAGCTTCCTCCTTCTTCCATCAGCCATCAGCCTTTAATGGAAGGCAGAAAATGAGTCGTTTTGCTGTTTGGCGCCCAAACTTCCCCATCTGGGAAACGAGACCTACACTTAACGTTTCTAAGAGGCACAAAGAAGATGAGGTAAAAGATGCTTCGAGGCCTCCTGACCGAACGGCCTGAGCGTAGTGCTGGGCACCACTCTTAGAGGTAATGACCGTGCTTAGCCCGCCACGTAGAAAAGGCTCATTTACTGCAAAGGAAAGGGTTGCTATTTTGAAAAATCTTCTCCTGAGATGCCTGTCCTATGAATGTAGCTTGAAGACAGGAAATAATTCTACCAGCACGCTGAAATCTCACATCTGAATGTCCCTCTTAACATGAAGGGGCAGTCATAATAAATATTCCCTTAACGAGAAGTCAGAATGCCTCTACATTTTCAGTGTAGAGGAAAATGAACGAGTGTTGGTGATTTGGTTTAATTATCTCATCTCCGTCCCGAGTCTTTTCCTCCTTCGATAGCAGTATAGATTTCCTTTTCCTGTTTGCACACTTTGGAAACATTGCTGTCTGTATTGATTGTACTGGATCAGGCACTGAGAATCAAAGATGTGCAGAGTCCTAAACCTGCCAAAATATTAGAATTTTGCCGTGCTTCACTGACCCACAGGAAGCGTGGACAAGTACCTTTTACTTAGGTATTCCCTGCTTACTTCAAAAATTGATGTATGGTGCTTTGTGATGGAATATATAATGAACAAGATTCACAAGATATTGAAATTAAGGTTGAGAGAAAACTGGGTAGGAAAAAAGCTCATAAGATCAGCTTTAAATTTTGTTATTAAAAGCAACTTGGATGCAATTCACACTGTTTTGTTTAAGACTTAAAGATTATTTTATGAAAATTAATGGGCTGAATCTAAGAGACAGACAAGACAGTGAAAGGCCATAAGCAGCCAAAGTAATCTCTCTCTCTCTCTCTCTCTCTCTCTCTCTCTCTCTCTCTCTCTCTCTGCTTTCTTTCTTTCTTTTCTTTTCTTTTTATTTTCCATAGTACTAGAAATGAAGCTTAGGGCTTTCTCACTGAACTATACCCTCAGACCATTTTTTTTTTATTTCTGACTTTGAGACAGGATGGCGTGAAGTCACTAAGTTGCCCAGGCTGGGCTCAAACTCGCGATTCTCCTGCCGCAGCCTCCCGGAGCGCTGGGATAACAGGCCTGCTTCACCAGGCCCGGCTCCAAGCGTGCTTGTGAAGAGAGTCTCATGAGGGAGTTTTGGCCTGTTGATAGAAGGCATCAGGAAGCTGGAGGGTTTTAGGCAGCTGCTCAGCTTTTTATCATGTTGCTATTTCTTCAATGCCTGTAAATAACAGATACGTTGACAGCACGTTCGGAACCAGGCGCGGGTGAGTCTAAAACCTTGCCCATTTGTGTCCACAGGGACACGCCCACTCGCATCCAGCCGCATTCCTCAAACATTTGCTGACGTGCTAAGGCCTGGGCGTGGGTCCAGACAGCAGACTCGGTTGATTTTATGCAGAAGGCCAACGTGCTCGTGCAAATGCATTGCACGGTCCCGTATTTACTCAGTCCCACGTCGCTGTCCGTGGACTTCCCTTTGATCCCCCTTCCAAGGCACAGAGGGGTGCTCTGCCCGCCGACCTCAGGGTGAGGACCCAGGGAGCTTGATTCCTGTTCTTGTCTCTGACTGTCCGCACGCAGCTGTGTGTGATCTCTGTGTCTGTTCAGTTTTGGGGCTGCAGAGATAAGAAATCCATTTATGCGATTTCAGGCAATGGAATTCTGTTCACGAAGAGATGGGATTGTAGGGGAAGATGCATTTGGGCCTGGACATGGAATGTGTGTGCCAGAGAGTCCCTGTGGACACCAGGTGGCTGGAGGGACATGTCCTCTCTTTGCCACATCACCACTCTCTGTGGCTGCTGCCACAGGGTCAGCATAAGTCACCTACCTCATTGATGAGGAACTCCTGGGCGTTACCCATCCAGGTGGCCCCACGGCTAGGATTAAAGGAGCCCACAGATAAGAGCTTAAAACAGAGCATGAGCCAGGTGTGTAGTGCGTGCTTGTAATATCAGCCCTATGCGAGGCTCAGACAGGAGGTCACAGTTTCTAGTATAGCAAACGCTGTCTCAAATCAAAAATAAAAAGAAGGCCTGCAGATGTAACTTAATGCAAAGAGCCTGGGTTCAATCCCCAGTATTTCTCGCACACTCAAATGGAGCCTAGCATTTTGTGAGTACTGTGTATTATCGTGTTTTAGTATTGTTGCTATTGTCTCAAAGTTTCCATCCACTAACTCCTGAATTTACTTACAACTTGAACTTCTTCAGTGCTCACCACTATTTTTCTCATCCCCATCACTTTCTTTTTTCTCTTCCTGTCCTTCTTTTCTTTTTGTACTGAGAATTGAACCTAGGACATTTGTGCCACGAAAGAAAAGAGGAAAACAGAAAAGAAAAGGAAAAAACCAGGCCCAGTAGTGTAGGCCTGTAATGCCAACACCTGGGAGTCTGAGGTAGGAGGATCTGAAGTTCCAGCCCAGCCTCAGCAGTGTGACAACTTGGCGAGATCTTGTCTCAAGTAAGCAATAAAAATGGGCTGGCAATGTAGCTCAGAGTGAAGACCCAGACTGACAACAAAGGGGGAGGGGGAGACAGACAGACAGACAGACATACAGACAGGAGGGAAGGAAGGAAGGAAGGAAGAGAAGGAAAGAAGGAAAGAAAGAAAGAAAGCTAAGAAATAAGGGGAAAATAAGAAAGAAAAGAAAAAGAAGTCATCATGGAAAATACAAGCAACGTAGTTCTAATGACTATATACTGCAATGAACACGAGGTTGCCAGGAATTATATATAAAAAAATCTTATTTAATCCCCAGAGTAATTCCACAAATAGCCACTAATAGGCTTATTTTACAGATGAAATGTGAAGTTTAAAGGCCTTATTACATAGTTGGGAGGAGGCCAAGTGTGCACAGCTAGTGAGTCACCATCTGGGGAGCCACATGGGTCCTCGTTTCCAGGGTCAGAGTACACCCAGCGCTGCTCAGGGAGGTGGAGCCTCTGTTCGTCAGCTTCCTGTCACCATATCAAGGACCCAGGATCATCAGTTTATAAAGGGAAAGGTTTATTTTGGGTCACAACTTTGGAGGTTCCAGTCCAAAATCAGTTGGCCCATGGCTTTGGCCCATGGTGGCACAACTCAGGGGACCAAATTGTTCCCCTCATCCCACATGGAGAAAAGCAGAAGGAGGATGCATCCAGGGTTCCACACATTGCTTTGAGGATGTGCTCCCAGTGACCTGGAGACTTCCCCACACTAGGCCCCACTTGGCCCCCACGCTAGGCCCCCACACTACACCCTACTTCTTAAAGGTGTTGTCCCCTCACATCAGCAGCACTCTGGGGACAAAATGTTTAAAGTGGTGGTCCCCAAGGAACACGCACCCTAGATCACACGCATGTGCCACTCGGAAGAAGGCTTTGCTCCCAGGAGAGCCTAATGCCACTGCTGATCTGACAGAAGGTGAGCTCAGGTGAGCTAAGAGGATCAACTGTGAATACGGACAGAGCTTCTCACTCTGGCCCGCCACGCACCTCCTGCTGGCTGCCGGGCTCCTAACAGGTCATGGACAGGTACCAGTCCTTGCCCAGGGAGGCTGGGGACCACCTAGGTTAAAGCATGGGCCTTTAGACACAATCATGATGCAGACTTCAACAAAACTCCCACGAAGACTTGAAGTGCTGTGCATTTCTCAGCTGGACCCTCGCAGGGTTGGGTTGGTTTGCTTTCCTCAGGAGTGAACCCCAACGCTGGGTCTGCTGAGGTGAGTCCTTCTGATTGTCCTAGAGGCTCACCCTTCTAATAACACAATTACTAGGAGAAAAACTGGTGTAGCTTTTCAATTTTCTTCCAGAAAAATTTAAAGTATCTTCTTTCGTGGAACAACTAAGAACCACTATTGACCAATATCACAAGAGTCAGCATTTGGCAGCCTGGAAATGTGACCCTTCAAAATGTATTCTTCGGTGAGTTGTTTAAAATTCAGATCACATTTCAGAGATCGTACTATAAATGGCACTTGAGTTCACAAGCTACCTCGTAAAAACCTACTTAGTGCACAACATAGCTGAAATATTTTTTTGTATTTATAATAAACATAGTGGAGAATCCTGGCATTGTAATACTAGGAATTAAGAAATAATGATGGGCTAATTAACTTTTATGGGTTTTGTGTGGTGTACAGCTTGAGGAAAATCGGTGAATAGGAGAGGTTGGCGCTTGCACTGGGGTTGAACATCTGGTTCAAATATGAGACCTATGGCCTCTTGTTTGTGTGAGACTTGAGGGCACATTGTGACTTGCTAAGCCTCAGTTTACTCAACCATGAAATAGGGGCAAACTATTTCCTAGGGCTGGTGTAAGGATTAAGAGAAAGGAGGAGAAAAGCCCTAGCATCTGGAGCTTGGCACTCTCACAGTGCTTTGGTTGTGGTGATATCAGGGATACGGCTACAGGAAATGCTGACACTGACCCCGCCCCCGAATGGCTGCCATGCCAAGGATCTTGCCTGCAATTCAGACCTAAGAGCCTGGTAGGAAATCAGCCCCACCTTCCAAAGGTAGTAGTTGAGGTGCTCTGACAGGATGTAGTTCATTCAAAGTCATTTAAAAATTGGTTAACTTCTCCAGGCCACAAGGTATCCAGGTATTTGTGAAACATTTTGTGTGTGTGTGTGTGTGTGTGTGTGTGTGTGTGTGTGTGTGTGTGTGTGTCTGTGGTAAGAGTTGGGGGCCCATTCCCACTTGGCTCCTATGGAATGCTCTACCCCATGAGTTTGAGGCTGACCTGGGCTACATAATGAGTTCAGGATCAGCCCAGACTACAGAGCAAGATCCTGTTCCAAAGAGAAAGAGTGCCATCCCCACTGGGACTCTATAATTGCATGAACGAAATTTTAATAACAAATTTCTGTAGATAAGAAGGGAGAGACAGGGAGGGAGGGACAGAGGAATGCCGAGGAAAGGAGTTGAGGGAGGGAGAATCCCATTGGCACCGATTCTATTTCTTTGGGAAACCCTGATCCAGGCCTGAAACTCGGATCTGGAGAGTTAAAGCCAAGAATCCTCTGAGGCCTGGCTGTGACCTGTGACCCCATTTGAACCCACAGCTTGGCTTGCCCAGTTCTTTTTGTGTCCAGGACAGTACTGCCCAAGGTTGGGAGAGGGGACAATCTGTGTCGCCCTGGCCAGGGGGAGGGAGGAAGAAGCATGGGGGAGAGCACTCCACACCGGGCAGTGGCAGGAGCCAAGTGGGAATGGGCCCCTGACTCGTAATCAACAGTGGTTTCATTTAGTTCAGCATTTCGGCCAAAGTTTAAGCTGGGGGCTTTTTCTTAACTTACTTCAAAACTCAGTGCTAGAAGCTGAAAGTCCTGTCCAGTACAGGTGACTCGAGAGCCCCAGCATCGTACCTAGCACACAGTGAGTGATGAAAAACACTGTTAATTCTGGAGAGGGATGATGGCGCTGCATGTGATTTCTTCTGTCATGTCCAACAACTTCGGCCCCCGTGGGAAGTGAAGATGAAGGCTCTGACTTTCGGAGGTTCCCTAGGTGGCCAAGGTCCACATCTCCGCAGCTGAACTTCCACGTGACTCTCTGTGTTAGGGTTCATGACAAAGAAACACATGGCTTGGCTAACTTAAGGTATCATGAAGTCCTGCCCAGTGGCATGAACCTGTTATCTTACCACTTTGGGAGGCTGAGGCAGAAGGATGCCAAGTTCAGGCTCAGCTTAGGTAACTTAGAGACTTAGTAAGACCTTGCCTCGAAATCAATACTAAAAAATGGACTGGACTGAGGATGTAGCTTTTAACGCAGAGGCCCTGGGTTGGCGCCTCTGCAGCCCCACCCACACACAGAAAGGTGGCAAAAAATGTATTCAAACATGATATATGTCCATGTTGAACTCGAATCCACAAGTCTACATTTTTCCTGACCAAAGGGAGCTCCGTCCTATACTCACTTGGCAAAGTAAATGTAATGTGCTCCAATCACAAAACCATCCCCCAGTTCACGTGAACATTGTCTTTCACAAAACTGGCCTCCGGTGCCAGGAGGCTGAGGACTGCTGCCTAAGGATGATCACAAAGCCTCAAGCATCAACTTGATTAGTTGGCATTCCACCTTCCCCTCCACACCGTCTTTGTCTCCGGCTCTTCCAGACCTGGCCCAGCAGGGGGCAAGTGTGCAGTTTCTTTGTTGCGCATCTCTGCATGTCTTGCTTATGCACATTCTAGAAGATCCAGGACCCTGCAAATACCAATACAGTGTAAAGGAATGCATTGGAAAGTATTCATCTCCTGAGGGGCCCTAGTGTTATGGTTTGGATCTGGCGTGTCCCCCAAAAGCCTCACATACTTGGAAGATGATTGGGTATTTGGGATTCATAGGATCAAGTGGACTAATCTACTGATGTCATGTGCTGTCAAGAGATGAGACCTGGCTGGAAAAGATGGATTGTTGAGAGTATGGCTTGGAAGGGACCATTCATGCTCCAGCTTCTTCTCAATCCCTCAGCTTCCTGTTGCTATGCCATGAGCAGCTACCCTCCACCATGCCCTTCCTTCATGACTGGCCAAGCATGCATGGACTGAGACCGCTGAACTAGGAGCAGAAATAAACCTCTTCTCCCTTCTGTTGTCGCTGGTGAGTTTTGCATCCTAGCAAGGAGAAGGGAGCTTAATATCCCAGCTAGTGGAGGTCCATCTTGCAAAGGTGACAACCTCTATCTTCTGAGAACCAGCTGTCCTGTCCTTTCTTTCCTTCCAGATGCTTCCTGTCTGTATAGAAACTTGGAGGCCAAAGCAGGTATTGATTCATGGAAAGAGAAACAGAGAAACAGAGTGCTGCCAGTAGAATCTCTCTCCTCTTATCTGTGTTCCTGTGGCTGTTGACAACAGAGACCTAAGTCCTGGGGCACATCCAGCACATGAGAGATTAGAATATCCATACACCTCGCACTGCTTTTTTTTTTCAAGAAGTTTTTTTTTATTATTTTTGCAATCCATTAGCGGGTCTGTTTCACTTCTTCCACTTTCCCTCTGATTGCTAATGCAAATTATGGGTAGCAATGGATAGCAACCCTCTTGCTGTCTCTCTGTGATACTGGGAATCCAACTCAAGGCCTTCACACTGAGCTCTGTCCCCAGTCCATTGTTTTTGTTTTAATTTTTAATTCAGAGTCTAAGTTACAGGGTTTGCTACAACTTGTAATCTTCCTGCCTCAGCCTCCCAGAGTGTGGGGATTATAAATATATACCACCAGGCCCAGCTCAAAGGATCCTTCTGAAGACTTTTGCCCAGGCTTTGGAGTTGCTACCAACTGTTTGGCCGCAAAAACTATAAATAAAAGTGAACTCTCTCATGAATGAAACAAACATATCTTGTAGAACTCAAAAGACCTGGTGTTTGAAAAGAAGATTTTTTTTTTTATCTACATGCAGCCTTTTGGCAAAATGTGTACATTTTTCATTAACCTATATGCTTAGTTGTTGAGTTTTACTGCATTTTAAAGTGATTTTATATCCAACCCATGGTTGCACAGGTATGTGGCAATCTTCCAACTTCTTTCTTTTTGGCTTAAGTTTTCCCCCTCTGTGGATTAAGACAGGAGGAGACTTCAAGTTGGATTTTACTGGGAAAAGCATCTACCCTGGTGCAGCGTGACACGGGCCAAGTGCAGATCTAATGCCCTAGTGTTCAGCGCTTGCCCACTGACATGTGGAATTGCCAAAACAGTGTTCAGGACGGTTCTTTGCCCCCGTTAATGAACGACTCCCAGGGGAGGGAGGCGAAGCCAGACTTGGCAGATGCCAGCAGCTGGGGTCAGACTGCAGAGCCACTGAAGCTTCATGAAAGCCATCAAAGTCAGCTCCTGCTCGATGTGCTTTTCAGTCACAGCGATGCCCAAGATACGACCAATAGGAAGGAGACTAGTTTCCTTTATTGAGACAGGGTCTTACTCTGTAGCTCAAACTGGCCTTGAACTCACAGCAATCCTATTGCCTCAGCTTCCCAAAAGCTGGGAGCACAGGTGTGTGCCACCCTGCCTGCTATAGAGACTAATTTTAAAGTAAAACTGGACATCTGAGTAAACACTGTCTGTCAAAGTTAGTCAGGTGTAGACTCATCTCGCTGAGTGGTTAGAAACACGATCCAGTGACCAGCCAAGCTCCTCCACTTCTCTAGAATTTGACTTCTGTGTCTGTTGAGCCATATGGAAAAATGATGATAATCAAGTCTCTTTTCAAGAACAAGGGTCTATCAGGATTGACTGTATCTTACAATTGGAGTTACTTAGGATTATAAACAGGTTAAGATCGACTGAACACATCAGGAACTGACTCCTGTGGTTATCGTGTGTAGATCTGTACTATAGGAATTTCGCTCTCTAGTCCTAAACTTGACAGGCCAGTAGTTAGAGTGCTTACATAGTGTGCACAAGGCCCTGAACTCGACTGACCAGCACCACATAAAAATAAAATTAGGTAGGCATAGTGCTGTACACCTGTAATCCCAGCACTGGGGAGACTGAGGCAGGAGGAAGACTGATTTGGGGACCAGCCTGAGCTACATAGTGAGTTCAGCATCAGCCTGGACTATAGAGTAAGACCCTGTCTTAAAAAAAAAAAAAAATTGAAATATCCAGACATCTCTGAAGGAGGGCCTGTCATGGTTCTCTTTGCATGGAAACACGTGATACCAAGACAAGAAGATTCTTGGGAGAGGGAGTGTCCTTAAGGCCAAGGGTCTGTGCCGGGGCGGTGTGCAGAAGGGCTCCTCTGAGTCTGTCATTTGTGCAAGAAAGAAAAGACAAGATTGCAATTAAGACCAAAAGCACTGCTTCATTAAATAGCCTGATGTCCTTCATAGTAGCATGTGGGTAGCACTGTACGGGGCTGAGGCAGGAGGATTGCAAGTTTGAGCCCAACCTGGGCAGTTCAGCAACTTAGTGAGATTGTCTCAAAATCAAAAATAAGGGGATGATGTGGGTTCAGTTCAAAGACCCTTGATTCCACCTCAGTACTCCCCCACAAAAATAGTTTTTAGGGTCTTCCTGCAAATATTTTTACAACACATCTTTAAAGAATATAAACTATCACTGTATTTTTAAGCGTGATAATTAAAACACAGCCCTCAAAACGAGATCATTGTGCTGGGGGCGTAGCTCAGTAGTTACAGCACTTGCCCGGCAAGCAAAAGACCCTTGGCTCGATTTCCCAGGGCATCATGGTGCGCACCTGCAATCCTAGCAGTGGGGAGGCTGAAGCAGGAGGAATGCCTTGAGACTGAGGCCAGCCTGGCTACCTAGTGAGTTCAGGATGCTTGAACTGCAAAGCAAGGCCCTGTCACAAAAACAAACAAACAAACAAAAAACCCCTGAGATTGGTTTGGGTTCGAATCCCAGCCCCACTCACTCTGTCTTGGTTTTCTCTCCTACCATGGGGAGAACTGATCAAGCACACAGCTGGCTCCCGCTGAAGCTGCAGTTCTGGACCAGCCCTTGGCCACGGGGGTGGGGGGTGGGATCCCCAGGCGTGGCTGGTGGCGAAGACGCACTAAGTCCTGAGGAGCAGCTCCCGGCTCCCGTTTGTTTAGAAACGCTCTGCACAATGGTCTTCTGGATAACATAAAAATAGGCCGAGGTAAAAAAAAAAAAAAAAAAAAAAAGACAAAGTACTGCCCTTCCAGAGCGCTGCCGCCCCGTGGCGGGCCCCAGGGCCTCCTCAGCCTGGGTGTCTCCCAGGAGCGGCCATCATGCCGTGAGCCTCTCGCAGATCAGTCCATTCTAATGGCTTAGGAATTCTTGTTCTGTGAGCGCGGCCATGTTTCTCTGATTTCTCCCACACACAGTTTATGTAATGTTCGGCGCCTTTCCGCTCTTTCCTCAGGGACTGGACACCAGCCTAGCTCTCGCTCACACTTTGGAAATGTTCTAGACAGATTTGGAAAGGGGGGAAGAAAATGCTCCATTTCTCCTACCGTTTCTTTCCTGGAATCCTCTGCCTTGACCTCTCAATGTTGTCTATCTTCCTACAAAGTGATCAAGAATAATTTTGGCCGGTTCTGAGTGATGTAATCCCATCATCTCAGCATTCTGGGAGGCTGAGGCAGGAGGAACTCACATTTGAGCTCAGCCTGGACAATTTAGTAGATCCTGCTTCAAAATTGAAAGCAATAAATAAATAAATAAATAAATAAATAAATAAATAAATTGGCAGGGATGCCGCTCAGTATGTAGGTCCTGGGCTTGAACTCTGGGACCACACAAGCTCACAAAAGTTCTGTAGACAAACCTGTCCATTTTCTCTGATCTTCGTTCCTGTTTGATGCTGTTAGGGATTCTTCATGTCCTTTGAAACCAAGGCCACCAGTTTATACGGAGCTTCCAGGACTCTCTGCAGCACAGGTCCTAATAATTTCCAGCCTCCTTTGTTCCCGGGGCCCCGGAGCTCGTGGGAGCCCGCATCTAGTTCCCTCCTGCCTCAGAGTCTTTGCTGTTGCTGTTCTGTCTGCAGGAGCACGTCCCCTTCCCTCCGATGCTTGGCTCATCACTGCTCCACATGCAAGGCCCCACTCTTCCCAGAAGTCCTCTCCGTGTCCTTCTCAGCCCCAGGCCTGCCCGGGGCCCCTTGTCTGTGATCTGGAGGGTTTATGATGGAGATGAAGGGAGACAGCACACCTGAAAACAGAGCACATAGTAGGTCTACGACTAGTGCTCACTGTCTTCTAGTGAGGAAGATCCATTGTGCACATTCTCTTCATTCCTGCGTCATCTTTCAGGGGTTTCCTCCCCCAAACCATCTCTTCTTTCTTGACCCAAATGCCTTTCCACCCCCTGTTGAAACAGGCTGAGTATCTTGTCAGGTGTATAAATTATTATCCAACTGAAATTTATTTTCAGAAACATTCTTATCAGTTCCTTATCCCCAGATAAATGTGCCCTTATCTACACCCTCAAATAGATAAGGCTCCAAGGATCTCTTGAAAGGTCTCTTCCAACTCTCGCATTCTTTGATTAGAAGATTTATTTTTTAAAAAATATCCCTTAACCCAGATGAAGTCAAATTTCTGGAACCTGATTATACCATTTCAAGTTATCTCGAGCCTCAGTTCCTCCTCCTCCCTTGGCCAACCTTCGGCCACATGCCCTCTCTCCATTCTTTCTCCACACAAGCTCCTACAGGCTGGGAAGCAGGAGGAAGTGCCCAAGTGACCCTGCGGGGTTGGCCAGTTGCATGATGGGAGAGGTGGAAGCTGTTGGTGGGAACGGGTTTCTCAAATTCATTCTAGCTTTACCTGTTGAGGTTGGTCGTGTGCAAGCTAACTGGAAGAAAGTTACTGTGCCTTTGTCACTTTCCTGTTGTGGGGATACAATGCCAGACACCCACATCTTAAGGAGGAAAGTTTTAGTTCAGTTCACAGCTTCAGAAGTCTCAGTTCCTCCATGGTCAGCCAGCTCCAAGGCAGAAGGCAACCGCAGGAGGGCCTGGGTGGGGGACAGCTGTTCACCCCAAGGGGGCTGGCAGGAAGAGAGAAGGGAGGAGCCCATAGGGCAGGGGGAGATATACCCCTGTGGCCCTGCCACTGGTGACCCGTCCCCCCACCTGGCCCCACCTCCTAACAGCCCATGGACAACTCCACCGAGAAGCACAGAGCCTCTGGGATTCAGTCACCAAGCACTTGAGGCTTTGGAGGGACATTTTAGATTTCCACTAGAACAGATACCAAGTGTTTCATCCAACTAACTCATGAGCTCCCAATGTGTCACATGGCAATAGACTCAATCGACGGTTGCCTTTCCAACCTTCAGTCCTCTCTTCTGACCACGTGGTCTCCGAGGCTGTTGCCTGCTTCCTCCCGTGGCTTGTCCCACTCCCACACTTGGTGAAATACAGAAAGAAGGATGCCAGGACTTGAAAGCGTGGACAGCATAGATGCCTTACCTTGGGACCTTCCCCTCTCTCGCCTGAAATTTCTGGCGATCGCTCTAAAGAGCTCTGTGTCTGTAATGTCTGAAAAGGGCCTGGAGATTTTATGTCGAACTCTGCCGTGTCAGCAGCTGCCTCGTTGCGCGCTGTTCCACACACGGCCCCTTTTATAGCTTTGACTTAGTGCCAACTCCTGATTCCAGCTCCGGTGCCAAGAGCCAGCGACTGCTGAGGCTCAGGACGGCTCATTATGTCCTAGAAACGTCTTTTCTATTCAGCTGACAGAGGCAGAGCCCAGAGATCCTTCACGCCCCAGGAGCTGCTTGCGGGATCCAGGGAGTGAGTCCGGAGGCTCCTGCGCCCAGGGCCTCGCTGCCCGGGTTCTCCAGTTCGTCATGGGGTCTTCACAGAGAGGGAGCCTGTCCAGGCAGTCCAGTGCGTCCAGTTCTGGTCGCAGTTTCACCATTCCTGACTTCTGTCTTCTACTGAGACAGGGCCAAGTGTGTTTGGCCAGACTGGAACAGGGGGAAATGGGTGTGACGTATGATCAAGACCTCTTTAAAACCAGGGAGCTGCTCAGGTCACTGCAGCCAGAGCTGGGTTTGTGGCCTGACTGTAGATTACGGAGGCTGGGTGGGATTGACGGCCACCGTGGTGAGGGTGAGGTTGTGCGCTGCCCGGCTGGTCGGTGATCTGCTTTGGAGTGACGAGGTCAGCAGGCTGTGTCCTCCTGGGGTGTTGCGTGCAGGAGTGACTCCGCCATACTCACAGTGGCCCTGTCAGCTTGTGGTCCTGGGGGGGTTCATAACAACCTTAGCCCCATTTTACAGATCAAGAGAACAGAGCATGAAGAAGTCACAGAGCCAGGCCCGGGTGCAGGCCTGTCAGTGCAGGACTCTGGGAGGCTGAGGCAGGAGGACGTCGAGTTTGAGCCCAGCCCTGGCAACTAAACCCCTTAGCAAGGCCCTTCCTCTAATTCAGAAATATGAAGGGGCTGATGATGTAGCTCAGCATGAAGGCCCTGGGCTCGATCCAGTACCACACACAGCACACAAAGAAATACATACATAAGTCACATGATCTTTCTAGTGAGAGAATGGGATAGACATTGAACCCTAAGGACGTGCCTTCAGAGTCTGTGCTTGCACCAGACTTTTACACGGTTTCTTGGATGTGTTATAAAACAATTTCTCACCAGCAAGATGCCCAATAGATATGCCCATCAACAGACCAATGGACACAAAAATTGTGGTATATGGACACAATAGAGTGCTATTCTTCCATAAAGACAGATAGATTTAAAGCTTTTGTAGGTAAAGTGAGGCAACTTGAGACCATCATGCTTAGTGAAGTGAGTCAGACACAAAAAGTTAAATATTGCATAGTTTCCCTATTACGAGAGACTCAGAATGCAGACATTTTATAGAACCAAATGGGTGTGATATTGCGAGTTGGGGATGAGGAGAGTGCAGGATGGCCAAAAATCAGGAAAGGAAAAGGATTGTAATGTGGACACTATAAATATGTGTACAAAGTACTCAGGCTCATTGTAACCAATATGTGTCATATAGGCATATGGGGAAAATGACACAATTACCTCCTCTTGGGTTGCTTCTCCAAGTTACAGGTTTGCTATTGAAGTTGAGCACAATGACTGTGTTTCTGTTCAAGCTCGGCTGGGACACAGCCATCTTTTTTTTTTTTTCTTTTAATGTAGTTATCTTGAACCACATGTGTGGTGGACAGATGAGACTATCGCCAATTCAACAGGCCTCTGCAAGTATTTTACCAAAGCCTGGATTGAGCTAGAGAGATTCTTCTGGCCATATAATTTTATTTGTTTGTTTGTTTGTTTGTTTATGGTTCTGGGGATGGAGCTCACGCCTTTACGCTGAGCTACGTCCTCATCCCATCTTGAATTTGCGATCTTCCTGCCTCAGGCTCCAGGAGTGCAGGGATTACAGGACTGTGCCACTAGGCCAGGCTTGTGGCCACATAATCTTGTAGGTGACACAGGCTACAAGCAAACTGTTAGAAGCAAGGTATAGAAAGAAACATATTAGACACTAGATTACGCAAGATCAGGCTCTGAGGAGGCTCTTACGTGAGGGAGTCCAGTGGAGAGTGGAGTCAGGCCTACTATGGGCTAAGGACAACGGTTCTGTAGTGGGGAGGTGTCTTTTCACAGCCTGGAGGGCCACTAACAGCAGTTGGCTTGATTTCTTTTGATTCTACAAAATCGCACCTTGGCTAGAACTCTGAGGCTGCACACGTCTGCATCTGAAAATTTAATGTTCAGCCCAGGCCTGGAGCAAAATCGACCCTGAAGCCGCCTCCTCCCTGGCTTCCTTCTGTGGGGTGGGACAGTGGGTCCAGTTCCAATCCTCTGGGAGACCCCAGGGAAAATGGTGGATTGACTCCAAACCTTAGTGGACCAGCTTAGGGTTCCTGAGAGAATGGAGGTCAGCATGGACTCTCACATAAGAGAAACCCACCGAGCTTATCACATAGAGAAAGGAGCCAAGACTCAGCCAGGCCTGGTGGTGCCGGATGGCTGAGGCAGCAGTATCACAAGTTTGAGACCAGCCTGAGCAATTAGGGAGATCCTATTGCAACATCAAAAAAATTAAAAAGGGCTGGGGGAGTGGCTCAGTGCAAAGGCCCGGAGTTCCGTTTCTAGGACAAGACAAAACAACAAATCAAAACAAAGAAGGAGAAAGAGCAGACACATTTCCCTGTAGATGGTGACCTGTCAGTACATATTTATTTCAAAGTTTTTCAAAGAGTTTATCGTTCATTTAAAAAACATCAGGGAAGAGGGATTGCTACAGGATGGATCAGAATTACCCATTAGGAATAAGTAGGAATGATCCTAGTACTTTTTATTTCTGGAGTCTTGAATCATTGGATCTTGGGCAAAGTCCTGATTGAAGGCGAAAGCTCTTGGCTCAGTACCAGTCCTGAAAACAAGCAAACAAATAAATAAATGCAATAAAGAAGTTTTTTTTTTTTTTTTTTGCGGGGTGGGGTTGGGGGTAGTACTGGGAATAGGAGCCCAGGCCTTCACACTGAGCTCCACTCCCAGCCCCTTTTTAATGTTTGATTGTGAGATAGAGTCTCACTAAGTCAGTCAGGTTGGTCTTGAACTTGTGATCCTCCTGCTTCCGTCTCCCAGAGTGCTGGGATGACAGGCCAGTGGCACAGTGCCCAGCTAATGTTTTTTTTTTTTTTCAGAGAAGCCTTGTTTCTATGAATATCCTTGACCTTTGTAAGTGGCAAGACTGATATTTACTGACGAAGATCTCTGTGCAAGTGTCTTAGTTACTTTCTCGTTTCTGTGACAGAATACCTGACATCCACAACTTAGGGGAGGAAAGATTTACTCAGCTCCAGTTTCACAGAGTCTCACACAGTCCATTCATGGACAGCTGGCAACAATGGAAGCACTTGGCAGAGGCTGGAGAGCTGCTCACCACGTTGTAGGCAGATGGAGCAGCTGAGTCAGTGTCTGGAGACTCAGGCAAGGCCAGAGCTTTCCCAGGAAAAAGCTGTAACAATGTTTTGTTTTGTTTTTTTTTTTTCACCTTCTTTTTTTCAGTTCAAGCTATAAGCAGGGCCCCACACCCAGGGCGGGTGCTCCTTCCTCACCTCCAGGCCCACAAATCCCTAACAAATACCTGGACGCTCTGCCCTGGGCACCCCAGTCTCAATAAATTGATGCAATCTTTCCAGATGAAACCCCAAGGATCTGACCTTTGCAGTGGCCCTACCTCACAGTAACACACAGCTCCACAGTTGTCCGCAACATCCAAATATGTGAGACTTTGGGGGACACTCCAGATCCAAGCCATAGCAGCAGGTGTGCCGACGGTCACTGCTCCCAGAGCTAAGAACTCTGCTAAGGAGGTCACAGCAGCCACGCAGCTCTGTGCGGGACAGACACAGAGGGAGGACCATTGACTCCAGCGTCCCCTAAATATCTGACGAAGGCAGTTCCCAGTTACAGCTCTGAGCACAGGCAAAATCCTTACTTATTAATGCATCATAGCTCTGTTTTTGTTTTCCGATGCAGCGGATCCAATCATCCAACCCCGGGCCTTTGCACTCTGCTACATCCTCAGCGCCCCCACCCCCCGACCCCCCTTTTTGGTTTTAATTTTGAGACAGGGTCTTGCTAAGTCACCCGGCTGGGGGATTCTCTTGCCTCAGCCTCCCAGAGTGTTGGGATTCCAGTCTGCACTGCCAGGGCCAGCTACCCTAGTTCCTTAGAGAAAAGACTGGGAGAAGGAGACGGGACTAATGAGCGAGCCAGGAGAGGGCCAAGGGCAGGGCGCACCTGCTTTCCAGGTTTTTTTGATGAGCCGGAGCCAAGATCACAGCGCTGAGAACGAAGCGCTGACATGAGGCAGGTGACTCCTGTTCTGGGATTTCAGCACCGAAGACCAGTTCAAACCCGTCACCTCCAGCTTCCTTCGCTCTGACTCCCGGATCCCCTCTGCGCGGCACCCCCGGGTCTCCAGCCTCTGGAATTACCGCAGGCTCCTTTCAGGGGATTCCCAGCGGCTGCCCGCAGAACCTGCCGTAGAGAGCAGGTTTCCTGTGGAGCTTTGCTTTACGTCCACGTGAAAAGCTGCTGTCTGGACGGAGCACGTGCTGAGCCTGAGTCAAGTTTTCCACATGGATGTTAACCCTCCTGCTGCTTGTCTGGCGTTGCAGGGGACCCGCAATCAGGAGGGCGCAGGCCGTGTCTTCCTTACTCAAAGGGTGGATGGGAGCCCAGGGGGAAGAAGGCCCTGGAGCTACTTCCCAGGGTCAGGGTGAAGGGGGCCCGGAGGGCACCATCAGGGGGATGGGCAGGCTGGTGCGGCCGTGGAGGGCAACCGGAGTTGGAAGACGCCATCTGACTGTGTCACTGAGAACCATGTTCCCAGCTGCCATCAGATACCCATGGGAACAAGCCTGACAGGACAGACTTAAAATGCCAGCACTCTGGGAGGCTGAGGCGGAG